>ONZH01027952.1:0-20012 GCA_900303285.1 Rhinella marina | reverse complement strand
TCCAACTGCTCGTTAACACTTAATTTCTAATCAGCCAATCACATGGCAGCAACTCAGTGCATTTAGGCATGTAGACATGGTCAAGACAATCTCCTGCAGTTCAAACCGAGCATCAGTATGGGAAGAAAGGTGATTTGAGTGCGTTTGAACGTGGCATGGTTGTTGGTGCCAGAAGGGCTGGTCTGAGTATTTCAGAAACTGCTGATCTACTGGGATTTTCACGCACAAACCATCTCTAGGGTTACAGAGAATGGTCCGAAAAAGAAAAAACATCCAGTGAGCGGCAGTTCTGTGGGCGGAAATGCCTTGTTGATGCCAGAGGTCAGAGGAGAATGGGCAGACTGGTTTGAGCTGATAGAAAGGCAACAGTGACTCAAATTGCCACCCGTTACAACCAAGGTAGGCAGAAGAGCATCTCTGAACGCACAGTACGTCGAACTTTGAGGCAGATGGGCTACAGCAGCAGAAGACCACACCGGGTGCCACTCCTTTCAGCTAAGAACAGGAAACTGAGTCTACAATTTGCACAAGCTCATCAAAATTGGACAGTAGAAGATTGGAAAAACGTTGTCTGGTCTGATGAGTCTCGATTTTTGCTGCGACATTCGGATGGTAGGGTCAGAATTTGGCGTCAACAACATGAAAGCTTGGATCCATCCTGCCTTGTATCAACGGTTCAAGCTGGTGGTGGTGGTGTCATGGTGTGGGGAATATTTTCTTGGCACTCTTTGGGCCCCTTGGTACCAATTGAGCATCGTTGCAACGCCATAGCCTACCTGAGTATTGTTGCTGACCATGTCCATCCCTTTATGACCACAATGTACCCAACATCTGATGGCTACTTTCAGCAGGATAATGCGCCATGTCATAAAGCTGGAATCATCTCAGACTGGTTTCTTGAACATGACAATGAGTTCACTGTACTCAAATGGCCTCCACAGTCACCAGATCTCAATCCAATAGAGCATCTTTGGGATGTGGTGGAACGGGAGATTCGCATCATGGATGTGCAGCCGACAAATCTGCGGCAACTGTGTGATGCCATCATGTCAATATGGACCAAAATCTCTGAGGAATGCTTCCAGCACCTTGTTGAATCTATGCCACCAAGAATTGAGGCAGTTCTGAAGGCAAAAGGGGGTCCAACCCGTTACTAGCATGGTGTACCTAATAAAGTGGCCGGTGAGTGTACATATACACACATACATACCAGCACTTCCTTCTACAATAATATAATGAAGAAAAGAAAGGAACAAAAACATAAGATTACGCCGGCCTTTGCCGACATCGGGCCATCATGTCCTGCAGCTCTTGCAGCTCCAGCTGCAGGCCACAAAAATGCCGGGAGGCAGCGTGGAGCCTGGACCCATGGCGCCATAATCCAGCCTCCACTTCGAAGTTAGTGGGGATGTCTGTAGGGGTGGAAACAGTTATGTACTTAGTTTGTATGATCGAGTTACAGTGGTTGTCCCACAAAAAAAATCTAAATTTTAATGTACTGGAGCGACTTATTCTGTGACATATATTCTGTACTGACTGAGCCTTTTGTAGTACTTACTGGACACCCATACGGCGTGGTCTTCCCATGGTCCAGGGGTCAACTACTCCGTCGGTTGGAGCTACCAAAGATAAAACATACATTTAGCTCATATTTTGAAGACAGAAGGTCCACTAATTGCACTTTTTTTTTTTACCTACCTTCTACCTCTGGTAGCTGGGCTGGTGGTGTTGGAGGGGCAGGTGGGGTCCTCTCTCGCTGGGGTGGAGGACGGTGAGAGCGGCTCCTCTGTGGTGCAGCAGCTGTCAAAAATCATGAAACAATGGCCCAAGACTACTTCTACACTAGCGGCAGCCCGGATCCGGCGGGTGAAGGGTCCCTCCAGATCCGTGCTGCCGCAGGTACACGTGTGGGACCGGAACCGCGCTCCAGACCAAATTCACTGTATTGGGGGTGGGCCGCCCCCATTACAGTGAATTTGAGCCAGAGCGCGGTTCCAGCCCCAGTACCTGCGGCAGCAGGGATCCGGAGGGACCCTTCAACCGCTGGATCCAGGCTGCTGCTAGTGTAGAAGTAGCCTTACATTCAACTCTAATGAACAGTTGTAGCTACATGGGAATAGTTTGGGGCTGGAGGATCCCATTCCTAACCACTAGTGCTCTTACTGCAGCTGCACTCCCACGTAGCTTGGATGAAAAATAAATTAAATATGTTTTACACTTACTAGAGGCTGCAGGTACTTCAGGGGCCATCCTGCCTCGACGGTGGTGACGCCGTCGTTGACGGTGCTCTGCAACATAAATACATACACAATTGTTAGATGAGGACTCTTTTTAATACTAACACATACTACTATTAAGATATTATGGGTGTGAGAGGGGGGCCATATCATATTTTTTTCTTCTAAAAGGGTATTTATGGCAATAGATAACGTTATCGTCTCAATAACTTTCTTTATATCTTTAACATGGTGCGGTAGGAATACTTTGGATATCGCCCACTAGCTGCAGCATGGGCACGTTTTTGAGTCTGTGTGTAGGAGGAGGAAGCGCTAACTATGAAGGGGCATATAAGGGTACTTTCTTTCGAACTAGTGCATTTGCCTGACACAAACGGGAGAATGGCCAGCACCATTAACAATAATGACTAGAATACCTTCACTTAAGTTGTTTGGGTCGATAGTTAGAGAGGCGTTGCCTAGCATAGAACATAATTACTGCAGCGCACTACGCACAACCACGTTGTCCTTCTATACTTTTTTCATATTAGCAGTGACTGCTGGTATATATACAATACAATACAGTACACTAATTTTTTTACATGTTTTTACTTATCAAATATTTTGTTACTCACCCTGCCATATCTCAGTGCGGATCTCATTAAGCCGCTCTGGGCATTTGAATTTCAGTTCCGCTGGATCCGGCCCAGGGTCCGCACGGTGTGGAAACGATGGCGCAGGCATTGGATCACCTGCTGGATCACCTCCTTCTTATGCTGGTTTGGATGGCGTTGTGTGCCATCTTAATCCTCTCTGTTCATCAGCCGGATCAGGAATTTCAGCTCTTCAGAGCTAAATGATGAGGATCGCCTGGATGCCATTTTCGAATATTCGCTCTGCCTCTGAGGAGTGCTCGCCGCGGCCTCTCGTCGTGCATGCCTGCGTATTATGTAATCGCGTAGACAATAGTACGCTGAGTATTCGCACGCTATTTGTACGCTCATGCGTACGTCTTCTAAGAAGTTGCGTACATTTTTTAAATGAACGTTCGTTATTAGTGTGCGAATGTTGGCTAATAGCACATAATAACGTATATTTTGTACGCAAATACAACGAATCTATTCGTCGAATATATGAATCTTAGGAAAAGTTCAGCAAATAATTTTTTGAATGATTCGCTCATCTCTAGTATTAACCAATAGACCTGACAGAACAACAGATGTGCAGGTTGGAGGACACCTGGGAAATAGTGACCATAATATAATAACCTTCAAATTGTCATTCAAGAGTGTTTCTTCAGGGAGGAACAAAAATACCAAACTTCAAAACAGCTAAATTTAGCCAACTAAGAGAGGCCATAGGCTTAACTAACTGGGACAAAATCCTCAAAAATAAAAATACAGCCACAAAATGGGATATTTTTAAAAGCATCCTAATATCCAATTGTGAGAGGTACATACCTTATGGGAATAAAAAGGTTAAGGAACAAGAAAAAAACAATGTGGATAAACAGACTTGTAAAGAACGCAATAAATGACAAAAAGAAAGCATTTAAATCACTAAAACAAGAGGGGAGGGAGGAAGCATTGAAAAACTATAAAGAAAAAAATAGAATATGTAAAAGACAAATACAAGCAGCCAAACTAGAGACTGAGAGATTAATTGCCAAAGAGAGTAAAACTAACCCTAAAATGTTCTTCAATTATATAAATAGTAAAAAGTATAAATCTGAGGGTGTCAGCCCCTTACAGAATAATGAGGGTGGAGTTGCAGAGAGCGATGAGGAGAAAGCAAAACTACTAAATATTTTTTTCTCCACTGTATTCACTGAGGAAAATAGCCAGATGAAATGCATAATAGAAAAGTAAATTCTTCATTAAAACTGCCCTGTCTAGCCCAGAAGTACAGCGGCATCTTAAAAAGATTAAAATAGGCAAATCGTCAGGACTGGATGGCATACACCCCCGTATCCTAAGAGAATTAAGTAATGTCATAGCCAGACCCTTATTTCTGATATTTAAGGACTGTGGTGCCAATATTCAAAAAGGGTCCAAAAACAGAGCCCGGAAACTATAGGCCGGTAAGTTTAACATCTGTCGTGGGTAAACTGTTTGAAGGTTTTCTAAGAGATGCTATCTTGGAGTACCTCAATGAAAATAAGTAAATAACGCCATATCAGCATGGCTTCATGAGGGATCGGTCATGCCAAACTAATTTAATCAGTTTCTATGAGGAGGTAAGTTCTAGACTTGACCGCGGCGAATCAATGGATGTCGTATATCTGGACTTCTCCAAAGCATTTGACACTGTACCGCATTAGAAGTTGGTATATAAAATGAGAATGCTTGGCCTGGGAGAAAATGTCTGTATGTGAGTAAGTAACTGGCTCAGTGATAGAAAACAGAGGGTGGTTATTAATGGTACACACTGAGATTGGGTCACTGTCACTAGTGGGGTACCACAGGGGTCAGTATTGGGCCATATTCTCTTCAATATATTTATTAATGATCTTGTAGAAGGCTTGCACAGTAAAATATCAATTTTTGCAGATGACACTAAACTGTGTAAAGTAATTAACACAGAAGATGACAGTACACTGCTAAAGATGGATCTGGATATATTGGAGGCTTGGGAGAGAAGTGGCAGATGAGGTTTAACACTGACAAATGTAAGCGAGATCTTGGCCACAGCACTCAACCAGTAGGGCTGAATTTATGGGTGCGCGTCTCAGGGGTGATGCCCTCCACCTTGGGAATCCAAAATCAATTCAAATCTTCATATTTGAGACAGCACGCCAAGGATTTTTAATTGAATGCTTTTATTAGTACAGAAAGCAACACCATACGGTACAGGTATAGCCAATGTTTCGGGCCCTTAGATGAGGTGCCCTTCATCAAGGCTAGAAAGAAGACAACAAATGATAAAGTAGATGCAGACAGAATGGATGGAAGGTGGAACTAGGAAATTAGGGACATGATGATGACAACATAAGAACCTGGGTATGAGAGAATGGATGCTGGGGGGACATAGTGATATGGTGCTGTGAAATGGCACATAAGAACAATAGAAAATATATATGCTGTGGTAAGTGGTGACAAGGAGCTAATAAGTGCAGAGAAGTCATGGAAACAATAACTAGCCTGAGAGCAAAAAATACCTGAACGTGGTTGAGACCAAGGATAATGGAGTACGGTGTCCCAGCATCTGTGAAGGCGCCGCCGCACTTAAAAGGAGAAGGGGGGAGTGGCCACAGATGACGCTGTAAAGCGCCGCATATGGGGAGGGCGGCACTGTGTGCGAGCTAGTCTAAAGAATTGGCGCATGCGCAGACCGGGCTAAGACAGACCGCGGCCATCTTGGTAAGGGGCATAATGTGACGATGTCTAAGGCCGACATCCTGGAGTTGGCGCATGCGCAGACCAGATTGAGGCGGACTGCGGCCATCTTGGTAAGGGGCATAATGTGATGCTGTCTAAGGCAGAATGTGCGTGCATAGGTCTAAAAAGTTATCGCAGAAAGAATTCTAAACAAAGCTTCATTCAACATCATTCTATTGATCCTGGAAAGAACAGACCGGGAAATCAAAAAAACTAAAGAGGAAATCAATGAATTAGAAAATAACTTATTCCGTAATATTCAGGAGGAAGAAGTCCATAACATCAGAACAAACCTGACACAAAAGAACAACTATTTCAAAAGAAATCTGGAAGACAGAAAACGGGCTAAGTTCTTGCGTGACGTCCAGGACTACGAGACAGGCAACGTTTATCGCACCCACCCACAGAGAACATCAACCCAACCATAATCTCTATCCAGAGCTTCCAGGTCATCAACTGCAAGTGAGGCTGATTTTTTTAGAGAGAGACCACCCCAGAAGAGAGGAAACCGAGGCGGTCGGGGCGGAAACACCGGGCGCACCATTGGAAATCCTGTCAACCGCAGGGATCCCATCCAGACCAGATCCAGCAACAGAACATAGCAATTGACCAGGAACTTGGTACACCTAACCGAGAGAGCCTAGTGGTTAATCTCTCAAATACCCAACTTGATACCTCTCAAGTCACACTCCTGAACAAAGGACTTGGCTTTGCTCCCACTAATTTCCTCGATCCATATCTTCTTGATGCCGAAATGGCAAAATTCTTCAGAACCCTTCGCCTGAAAGCACACATTGAATTGGACCAACCTGAATGGGCCTCACCTCGTGAACAACTGTTAACATCAAACTTGCAACACAGAACCCAGAACTGTAAATCCAAGAGTACATATGATCCCTCACCTGACAACGATGCCTTACATCGCTTTCGTGAAAGCCGACTTAAAGAAATTGAAGAAGGACTCACACACCACGAAGGTGAGGACTAACATTACCCGATCTGAAAAGAGTGCTCTTTTTGACTAAAAAAATAGAAAATACATAGTTATTAAACCGGCGGACCAGGGTTCCGGTATTGTGGTCCTCAACAAGGACGACTATCGAAATGAAATACTGCGACAACTGAGGGATCATTGTACCTATAAAAAACTAGACAATGATCCCACACCTCAATTATGTAGGTCACTAGATATGATTGTCTCATCAGCTCTACACAAGGGCTTAATATATAAAAAATTAGCAGATTTCCTTCTAGTAGATAACCCAGCGTATTCCGGTTCTGTACACCCTACCACAAATGCATAAAAACTTGTGTAATCCCCCAAGTCGACCCATAGTTTCAGGTTGTGACTCGATTTTCCAACCAGCAGCTGTTAAGCTGGATTCACTACTTCGCCCATACGCCCAACTAGGTCATTCCTTCTAGATATAACTGGCTTTCTAAATAACATAAACACAGAGTTTAGATATTGACTGGAAAGATACTTACCTTGTAACAATGGATGTATCCAGTCTCTACACCAGTATCCCTACTAATGAGGGTATAGATTGTGTCAGGGCTTGATAAACACAAGGACTTCACTACTGAAGAGAATGAACTGATCATTGATCTATTGAATTTTGTTCTTAAATCCAACTATTTTCTCTTTGAGGATAACTTTTATTTGCAGATATTCGGGACCGCAATGGTCTGTAACGTGGCCCCAACATTCGCGGTCATTTTCATGAATTCTTTCGAAGAACGGTTTGTTTATACAATCACGATCTATATAAAAAACATGTCATAACCTGGTTACATTATATAGATTATGTATTTGGCAGGGTCCTCATGAAGACTTGATGCAATTCCACTCTGACCTCAATTCTTCTGCCAGATCCATCTAATTTTCAATAGAAGCCAGCCAAAACTAAATTTCCTTTTTGGATGTCCTCCTAAAGGTACATAACAACCAACTTCAATTTGACCTGTACTCCAAACCTACTGATAAAAATAGCCTGTTATACTTCACCAGCCAACCCCCCCCCCCCCCAGGGCCTTATTAGATCTCTTCCTTTGTCACAACTCATGAGGGTCAAAAGAATCGTGTGAGATCCTACATTATCCAATTCTAGAATGTCTGAAATGGCTGATAAATTTTCCAAACGTGGTTTCCCTAGAACCATTCTCGACCAAAATATTCACCATACCAGTGCCCTCACAAGACAGGAATTGCTTAAGCCTAAACTTCACGAGGACAACAGGTCAAAAAATCAGAGAATTCCATATGTCACAACTTACTCGACACAGAGTAATGCCATTAGGAAGGTTATTTTCAAACATTGGCACATCTTACAAAGGAGTGCACCAGATGTTTTCCACACTTAGGCTACTTTCACACTAGCGGCAGCACGGATCTGGCACCGTACTGCCGCTGACACATGTGTGGAGCCGGAGCAGCGCTCCGGCCCCACACATGTTGACACATACACAGAGAACATACATACACACACATACACACAAACACATACATACTTACATACTTCAGCCCGGGACGCCGGCAGCACATCTTCACGCGCCTCCTGTGCGCAGTGATGACGATTCCCCACAGCGCCCTCTGCTGGGCACAGTGGGGAAACGTCATACCTGCGCGCAGGAGGCGCGTGAAGACATGCTGCCGGCATCCCTGGCTGGAGTATGTGAGTATGTATGTGTATGTATGTATGTCTATGTATGTATGTCTGTCTGTTTCTCTGTAGCCGGATCCGGAATGACCCCCCCATTGCAAGTCAATGGAGGACAGATCCGGATTACTGGTGTGTCACACCAAACGGATCCGTCCCCATTGACTTGCATTGGGGGTCATTCCGGATCTGTCTTGGTGCGGATGCCTGGACCGGAGAGCAAACCGCAGCATGCTGCGGTTTGTTCTCCGGTCTGAAGACGGAACGGAATGCTTTCAGGAGCATTCCGTTGTCTTCAGTTCAGTTTTGTCCCCATTGACAATGAATGGGGACAAAACTGAAGCGTTTTTTTCCGGTATTGAGCCCCTATGACGGAACTCAATACCGGAATTTAAAAACGCTAGTGTGAAAGTAGCCTAAGCCCCTTATGTCGTATAAACAACTAATGAATTTACGGGATCATCCCATTAGTTCTGATTTGGGCCGAAGGAACCCCAGTCCACAGACTACCATCACCGGCAGTACCAACCCAGGCACTGTTTAGGATGCGCCCAGTGTGGCAATGTTACCAAAGGGTGGACATTTACTCATCCCCAGTCTGGTAAACTGTTCCCAATTAAGGGTCACATCACCTGCCTTACCTCTTTTGTCATATATCTTATTAAGTGCCCTTGTGGCTTGGAATACGTTGGCGAAACAACCCAGAAAATCAAAGACCACATTAGCCAAGACCAGTCCAATATATGTACTGATAAACGAGAGGCCCCTCTTGTTGATCATTTCCATATTCACAAACATTCACCTAGCCAATTACGCTTTCAAATTATTGACTGGGTCCCTCCCCTCCGAAGGGACGGCAACCGTGAAGACATCCTTCATGATAAGGAAATGAGATGGATTCGACGCCTGTATACCCTCCAACCGGGAGGTCTCAATAGAGAATATAAGTATATGTGACTTACATGTACAATTTGCCATGTGCTAACTCTCCTTCTCTTTAAATTTCTTCTATTTTAGGACCTTACCTATGTCTAGTACCGGGTGGGGACACCCGAGAAGCACTGATTGGGTCCTCCATTGAATCGTTGGGTAATATATGCGGGTTTTGTGGTATCCTGTTGACTTTGATATTTCAAATGTTTATACACAAACACCTGTGATGCCTTCCCCTATACCATCAATTCTGTTATAGGTGGTAGCACCCTCATCTCATGTCTTGACTCTTTGAGGTCATTGTTTCGACCATTCATTATTCACTACTATTATACATCTTTTCATCTCCATGTCTTTTTTATATATTTTTTGTTTATATTTTGTCCACTTACCACTATTTGTGGGACCGTTTTTTTCTCATTATATACAATGTCTATTTTATCTCTCAACTTGTAGGACCCATGGCTACCTAATTGTAGCACATGGCTACCAAATCTTGGCCTTTTTCTATACATTTCTCACATGTAATATACTAAACTACAAGTATTTATTTACATTCATTATTCATCGCCTGTCTTCTGCGCATCATATGACCCTCTGCCCCCCTTTTTTCTATCTGTCTCAAGATATTATTGACCTAATACAAAGCTAGGGAGTGTCTAGACGGTCTGGGTTAGTGGCTGTAGAGGGTTTTCGTCTAATGTAAGACTACAAACAGTGTGTTGAGCAGAAAAGGAGACATTAAGGGTAGAAACCAGTCAACAGTATTGTCTCATACCATACAACTTAATTTAATCATTTCACTGCTGGCTTTTACCCTTAATGTCTGCTTTATTTTTGTGCTTTTTAGGGTTAACATGCCAGAGAGAGTAAGGGGAGGTGGAGCTGAGAGGACCTGGAGGAAACCAGAAATGTATTGCAAACAACCCGACCTCGGAGGGGGCATGGGCAAGCAGAGGGGGCGTGGCTTAGCGCCATGCTCCGATGTAGATACTACTCATCCCTGCATGAGAGGCAGAGAGACACATCCAGACTTGAGAGCCAAGCAGGAGGGAGGTATTTATTGCCTGCAACTTCCGGCTCACTCATTCGGCTCACAGCTGAGAGCCGGATCTTGTCGTTCACCTCAAAAAGCCGGCTCAGTCCTGAATGACCCATAACTACCCCATATGCGGTGCTTTACAGCGTCATCTGCGGCCACTCCCCCCTTCTCCTTTTAAGCGTGGTGGCGCCTTCACAGATGCTGGGACGCCGTACTCCATTGTCCTTGGTCTCAACCATGTTCAGGTAATTTTTGCTCTCAGGCTAGTTATTGTTTCCATGACTTCTCTGCACTTATTAGCTCCTTGTCATCACTTACCACAGTATATATATGTTCTATTGTTCTTATGGGCCATTTCACAGCACCATATCACTATGTCCTCCCAGCATCCATTCTCTCATACCCAGGTTCTTATGTTGTCATCATCATGTCCCTAATTTTCTAGTTCCACCTTCCATCCATTCTGTCTGCATCTCCTTTATCATATGCTTCCATTTAATCTTGCCTCGCTGATTTCCCTCTTTTGATATCAAAGTTTATGTATTCATACATTCTATCATGCTATAATATGTGCAAGCCTGTCACCATGTATTATATAAATATCCTATCGTGTTATAGCAATCATGTCTTCATTATCCAATCATGCTACAGTATATAGATATATATATAACCATCAATCATGTTTTCAATATTATATCAATTGTTATTTTTATCTTTATTCTGATAATTTGTCTCATGTATACGCATCTACATCTTTGTTGTCTTCTTTCTAGCCTTGATGAAGGGCACCTCATCTAAGGGCTCGAAACGTTGGCTATACCTGTACCATATGGTGTTGCTTTCTGTACCAATAAAAGCATTCAATTAAAAATCCTTGGCGTGCTGTCTCAAATATGAAGATTTGAACTGACAAATGTAAGGTTATGCACATAGGAAGGAATAATGCAAGTCACCAGTACATACTAAATGGTAAAACACTTGGTAACACTGACATGGAAAAGGACCTAGGAATTTTAGTGAACAACAAACTAAGCTGCAGAAACCAGTGTCAGACAGCTGATGCCAATGTCAATAAGTTAATGGGTTGCATCAAAAGAGGCATAGATGCCTGTGATGAGAACATAGTCCTGCCACTTTACAAATCACTAGACAGACCACACATGGAGTACTGTGTACAGTTCTGGGCTTCTATGAACAAGGCAGACATAGCGGAGCTGGAGAGGGTTCAGAGGAGGGCAACTAAAGTAATAACTGGAACGGGTGGAACTACAGTACCAAGAAAGACTATCAAAATTAGACGACTGAGGGGTGATCTAATAACAATGTATAAATATATCAGGGGTCAGTACAGAGGTCTCTCCGATGATCTATTTATCCCGAGGACTGTGACTGTGATGAGGGACATCCTCTGCGTTTTGAGGAAAGAAGGTTTGTTCACAAACATAGAAGAGGATTCTTTACGGTAAGAGCAGTAAGACTATGGAACTCTCTGCCTGAGGAGGTGGTGATGGTATGTTCACTAAAAGAGTTCAAGAGGGGCTTGGATGCATTTCTTGAGGGTAATAATATTACAGGTTATAGTTAGATATAGATATTCTGATTGTCTGATTGGAATCCAGAAGGAATTTTTTCCCCTAAAGTGAGGAAAATTGGCTTCTACCTCACAAGGTTTTTTTTGCTTTCCTCTGGATCAACTTGCAGGATAACAGGCCGAACTGGATGGACAGATGTCTTTTTTCGGCCTTATAAACTCTGTTACTATGTTACTATGTAAATCTTCAGCCTCTAGATGTGCAAAGCTGGTAGTAACATACTTCAAAAGACTTGCAGCTGTAATCGCATCAAAAGGTGGTCCTAAAAAGTATTGACTCACACATGAATACAAATGCACAACACATTTTCCAGAATTTTGTTTATTAAAATTTATTAAAACTATGTATCATTTTCTTTGCGTTGGTCTATCACATACAATCCCAATAAAATACATTGATGGTATGTGGGTGTAGCATGAAAAATGTGGAAAAGAAAATGAACATCCCCGTCTGAATGAGCCCTAAAAGTTGCCATTCACTGAGCCAACAGATATTTCATCCAACCTCCCCACCCCCCATATATCTGCACATGAGTGTGCATGAATTCTCATTGCTGAGAGGGGAATTAGCTGGCAGACACCTCTGTTTCTATCTCTCTGTTGAAATCCAACTGCCTGATCCATTTTTCACCTTTTTTTTTACGTATTCTATTTTGTAAATAAGGCAGAACATCACGTGACAAGTATACAGATTTGAGATATATCACTGTGGTAGATCGGACAGTCAAAACATACGTAGATACACAAAGTAAGCAGAATATAATAAATGGAAAAGAATATCCAATATTTTAAAAGTTCAGTAATTAGCACAGTGAGTAATTTCAAGATAACAGATGCACTAGACAAAACGAGAAAAAAAAAAGATGGAGCGGGAGTATTTTTGTATCTGGATGTCATCTCTTGAATGATAGCAATAACGTTAGTTTTTGTATATACTATGAAGCTAGAATGGAAGGGGGGCGTCTAGGTAGTATATAGAGAGAGGTGTAAATGCATACCATACCTCCCAACTTTTGAAAAGAGGAAAGAGGACACTATGCAAATTTTTTTTACTAGTTCACGCCCCTAACTCCGCCCAAAAATAACAAAACATCTGTCCTACATGTCCTATTTTCTAACACCCGCTATTCTTTGGCCAGCCGTGTGACCAACCTCATAGACTTTAATTGGTTATAAAAATGGCCATCTGACGACTGTTACTTAAACTGCCCTCCCATTCATTTGCATATAGGTAGTGATGAGCGCACTTCTGTTTTCAAGTTTGGCGTACAAGGTTTGGGTTATCTAAGAATTCCGTTATGAGTTCTGTTATCAAGGACCATACATTATAGTCTGTCATAACGAAATTCTTAGATAACCCGAACCTTGTACGCCAAACTTGAAAACAGAAGTTTGCTCATCACTACCTATGTGCTAAATATCATCACTCCCCTCCCTCCAGCCCCTCCAACATACAGTCCATGTACATAACATCACTATTAGGGATGAGCGAATTTCATATTTTGAAATTCGTGTTTGGGTTGAGGTAAAAAGTGAATTGCTATATGGATTCTGTTACCATGGACCATAACGCAATTCTATCACGGAATGCATAACGGAAAGCCTTTAGAGGACTCCGTTATTTATTCCGTCATAATAGAAGCCTATAGCCTGCATAACGGATCCATTCGATCTCCGTTATGCTGGAGTCCTCTCCTGTTCTGTCCCCGGAATACACCACATGCCACACCCCCCCTTAACAGATTTACACACGATAAAGCTCCTCCTCAGATCTGCCCCCTCATGTCCCCCAGAATACACTACAATCCCCCCTCACAGATTTACACCCCATAAAGCCCCCCCATGGCCCCCAGAATACACGACATGCTCCCCTCACAGATTTACACCCCATAAAGCCCCCCATGTCCCCCAGAATACACCCAGATCTGTACTATAAACCCCTGTAATTGCCCCAGACTCCACTCCACTTGAACCCCACTGACCCTGAGTGCTCCACCTGCCCCCTCATACAGTATGCGTTCCATTTGCTGCCCCTTACCTGCTCCTCATGAAGCTCTGTGTCCTCCAGGACTGCAGCACATCCTTCCTCACTGGGCTGCTGGCCAGCACACACAGCCCCTCCTCCTTCCACAAGCTCCTGCAATCGGGATTGGTCATGGCATGTGACCAGTGACGTCACAGATCTCCTTCAAGCCACTACATTCTACCTACTACGGAGGCCGAACCAAGTCCTCCACAGCCTCCCCCATGATGAGGTTAGTAAAAAAGTGGGGGAAGGAGGCAAAGGTGCTTCACCATCAGCTGTCTCTGCCTCCTATGGAAGCAAAGATAGCTGAAAGTGGGACATACCTCCCCCGCCCGGGACAGCCACTGCAATCCGGGACTGTCCCGCTGGATCCGGGACGGTTTGAGAGGTATGGCATACCACTTTGAGTAACAGTGCAAAAATCGGAAAAACCTAGGATGTCTAGGGTAGAGGGTCAGAGGCAGTTGGCATTGTTGCAGCTACTCGGAAAGGAGCTAGTCTCAAGTCAATTACTTGATCCTTTTTTACCTTAACAAATACTATCAGGAGAGAGCCAGGAAGCCTTTATACACATTAGATATTCGGCTGTTTAACCCGAAATTTGGCTAGTTGAACCAACATTCATCTAATGTGTATGGTCACCTTAAAGGGGTTATCCGAGTAGTTGGGAAAAAAAAAACATTATAAAACCCCTCAGGGCTTACATATACTTTAGTTAAGCTTCATTTCTTAAAAAAAAAACTAACTTACACCTCTGCACAGTTCTGTTATTCTTGCTTTGTTTACATGCTGAAGCAAATATGTGGGGGCGTGTAACAACAATGACTCAGCTCTGCCTCATGAATATTTGTGGGTGTGAATAATCTGCCTTCCCACTCCCCCTGCAGGGCTTGCTCTGCACAACCTAACCTTGCAGACAAACACAGTCACATGATCATCTCCTAGCTCACACAGGCAGAAGATCTTCCTGTCACACAGCAGAAACACAGGGTAAGTTCTGATATTTTACAGACATTTATTTACTGTTTGGTCTCTTTTCCATTGTAAAACTGTTCTCTCTGTTATTACAGTACATTAAGAAAAGCATCTTTGCACTATTTATAAAAATGAAATTGCACAACTGGTCAGGAAAGAATGGTAAGTCAACTGATATTCAGCAATCAGCAATAATATAGGTTCACTACATGTTGTTCAATGAATATGGATAGGTTTTACTGTCTCTTTCTGTTACTCCAACATTCTCTATATGTATATAGATTACTATATACCCAACCAAGCTATCTAGCTACTAATCTTTCTCTGATCTATCTATCTATGGCTACTTTCACACTTGCGTTTGCAGGATCCGTTTGTGATATCCGTCATAGGCTCTCACAAACGGTCCTGAACTGATCAGTTTTGTCCTAATGCATTCTGAATGGAAAAGGATCCGTTCAGAATGCATCAATTTTGCTTCAGTTCAGTCTCCATTCCGTTTCCGAGGCGGACACTAAACCGCTTCTTGCTGCGTTTTGGTGTCCACATGAAGAAACTGATGCAAACGGATCCGTCATGACTCACAATGATCCGTTTTGTCTGACACAATAGAAAACAGATCCGTCCTCCGTTGACTTTCAATGGAGTTCATGACGGATCCGTCTTTGCTATGCAAAAGATAATACAAACGGATCCGTTCAGAACGGATGCAGACGCTGTATTATCATGACGGATCCGTTTGTGAGAGCTTGGACGGATCTCATATCTATTTATCTATCACCTATCTCTCTCTATATCTCATATGTATCTATATATCCGCTTTCTTCTATCTATCTATCTATCTATCTATCTATCTATCTATCAATAATCTATCTATATCTATCTATCTATCTATCTCATATCTATCTTTCCTCATCGTCCAAAGGCAGCACAACACAATGGGTTAATGTTTCCCTCCTCCCGTCTAGGACAGAAGAAAATGATTAGTAAATCAGACTAATTAACCCCCTATAAAGGAGTGCACACCCACAGGATAGATGTGTTTTTTTCTTCTGTCTAGGACAAGGAAGCTCACACATACAGAGAGAGGCTCCTGCTGCTGTGAAGGCCAGTATGGTTGTCAAGCCTGATATTATATAACTGAAAGTGTCTCCAGATTATACCATGAAGTGCCATAAGATTGTCCGGTGTGGTGGCTCCTGGACCAACGGCTGACATGTCTGATCTGGAAGTGTGTATCCAGAGTTATATGCAGGTTATAGAGCTGGAGGTGTTCTCCTGACAAACCGCTTAACATGTCTGATCTGGAAGTGTGTACCCAGAGTTATATGCAGATTATAGAGCTGGAGGTGGTCTCCAGGAATTAACTGCATTTATACCATTCTGGAAGTGGTTTCCAGATTTAATTTCCCCATCGGGTGTTCCATGGGATGATTGAGCTGAGATCTATCCTGGAGTGTCCTGGTAAGTTCTCATATGCAGCGGAAGTTCCTGCAATATACTAATGTATTCAGGGTGAGTCTCTGTTAGCGGTGTCATTTTTAGCTCTGCTACATCTGTGATCTGTATGTTACTGCAGCATATTTCTATATTTCAGGCTCTCCAAGCACTAGAATGGCGTGATCACAGCAGCTTAAGGACCTTGTGTCCTGGAGCGGCTCTTTTGTGACTGTATGTGTGAGCGGAATGAGATATTACAAATACAGAACTCTGCAGAGTAATCCATGAATCTTGAGGTGTCTGCACCAATTCCTCGCTTTTTTACAGCTCCTTTCATCTTTCTTTTGGTATGTTGGCAGGAGTGGGCCGCTGGCCAGTCCTGCGGCCTAACGTGCTCTGCGGCTTAGCGCGTTTTGCTGCCTCCAGCCTCTCTGCGACTTAGCGCATGTTGCTGCCTCCGGCCACACTGCGGCTTAGCGCGTTTGTGCTCCGCCACTCTGCGGCTTAGCGCGTGTTGCTGCCTCCGGCCACTCTGCCGGCTTAGCGCGTGTTGCTTGCCTCCGGCCACTCTGCGGCTTAGCGCGTTGTTCCGGCCACTCTGCGGCCGCGTTCGCGAGCGTACTGCTGCGGCTTAGCGCGTGTTCTGCTCCGGCCAACTCTGCGGCTTAGCGGCCACTCTGCTTGCGTGTTGCTGCCTCCGGCCACTCTGCGGCTTAGCGCGTTGCTTCCGGCTGCTTCCGGCCACTCTCTGCGGCTTAGTCTGCGGCTTGTGTTGCTGCCTCGCCAAGCGCTTGCGCGGCTTAGCGCGTGTTGCTGCCTCCGGCTACTCTGCGGCTTAGCGCGTGTTGCTGTGTTGCGGCTGCCTTGGGCCACTCTGCGGCTTAGCGCGTGTGCTGCCTCGGGCCACTCTGCGGCTTAGCGCGTGTTGCTGCCTTTTGGCCACTCTGCGGTTAGCGCGTGTTGCTGCCTCCGCGCTCTGGGCTTAGCGCGTGTTGCTGGCCCTCTGCGGCCACTCTGCGGCTTAGCGCGTGTTGCTGCCTGGGCCACTCTGCGGCTAGCGTTTGCTGCCTCGGGCCACTCTGCGGCTTAGCGCGTGTTGCTGCCCGGCACTCTGCGTTAGCGGTGTGCTGCTCGGGCCACTCTGCGGCTTAGCGCGTGTGGCTGCTCGGCCACCCTGCGGCTTAGCGCGTGTTGCTGCTTCCGGCCACCCTGCGGCTTAGCGTGTTGCTGCCTCCGGCCACTCTGCGGCTTAGCATGTTGCTGCCGCTGACCACTCTGCAACCTACCATGCATGCATTGACTAGTGTAAACGCTGCCGGCCTTTCAATCCACATTCTAGTGTGCATTCTGCGCCGGTCAGTGGAGTCTAGTGTTTAAGTCCTGCCCTATATGTTTGTTTGCAATATGGAATGGTGGGACTACATTCTTCCGTAATTAGGTACAGAGGTGGTCATCACCTGGGTCTTTCGGTGTCTTGGTTCCATCTATTAATGTGTTCCACTTTAATCTACAATTACGTGACTTTCCAAAAAAGAAAAAAAAAAATTTTTCTCTTAGGCTACTTTTCATATTGTCATTGTTTAATTTCAAGACCTCCTAGTGGGGCTCTGAGGGATTGATAGAAGAGTATTCTATGTTTCAGGCTCTCCAAGCACTAGAAGTGAACAGAGACATCGTAATTTTAGTATTTCGTCAGTCTCCTGGATAGAATCTTTTATCCAGGTTACTATCTTTGTGGAAATTGCCCCCCGAGGCAATAATTTGACCTTTCATGAGCCTTATATGATGGTTCTTTCATGTCTTAATAGTAAGATCTTTACCTCTATCCCAGGGAATTCTGGGTGTTTTCAAGAGGGTTTGCACCGTCAAGACCAATGGTATGATGGAGGTTAGACCTGACATGTCTAATCATTTACCTTCTCGGAAGAAGTTTATGATTGATTTGCTGTTTCTATCAATATGCACCAGCAGGTCGTTTTTGGCCTAGATTCCATATTCACTTATATCACATTACTGCTACCCATCTCAGGTTCTCAGTGCCGGCTCTCACTGGAGCAGATCCAGAAATAGAGGTGTATGTGATGCTTAAGGTCCCATCACCAAGGGCCAGTGGAGTAACGGGGAATAACGGGAACAGGCCAGGCAGCCTATCGCCCACAGCAATATTTTAATAGGGCTCCCCCAGCATCTCCTGTACATCCGCCACTCCTTTGCTGGTCAAGATTGCTATCAGAGCAGCCCAGAAGCCTCTCTGTCCACAAATGTAGAATTCCCTGACCTCTTTGATAGAAGCTCTGGCCATTTTTCTACATTGCTAACCAGCTTTGTTTCAGGAAGAACCAAGGTTTATCAAGCCTGGGTCATCTTGTGGTAGTCAAGCCGGAATCTTGAGAAATCCTGTTGGATGGCTTTGTCCGGAGTATACTGAACAAGTTTGTTGTTTCTGGCTGTTCCAATAGCACGGGTCGGGAAGTACTCTTCCCCGTTCAAGGTATTCTGAGGGTCTAGGAGAAGCGGTTCAGTAGGTCTCAGTTAAGTCTCAGCAACTTCTTTATCACATCATATGTAGATGGGGTATCCCATTTAGAGACAATGGGGTCAGTCTCCAATACTAAGCTCAATTTTTCTGCTCCTGAATCAGGTGGATCCATCAGAAGAATAGATGACAGGTATTGTTCAATCAAATTTTCCTCTATTACCCTCATATCCTGAGTGTTCAGGAAAGTGGGATGTGAGTTTTGGCCATAGCCGTAGTGCTCATCTAGCCTGGAGGGCTTGATCCCTCACTGGTACAATTTGTCAGAGGAAATTATTCAACATAGAGTCCAGCCAGTTCTTCTCGATCAAGCAGGCCTACAGCTTCTGGACCAAACATGCTCAGTTCACAGCCTAGAATTTTTGGTTCAGGACTTAGGTGGTGGTGGAAAACTTTGCTTTCTTTTTCTACTTTAGGTTGCATATCAGGGCTGCCACTTATGCCTTTGTGCATTCATGCTTTTTTTCCATTTAAATTAATTGTTAAGCCTCCAATTCCAGCCTGGAATCAGGTTGTTCTTTACACCCTGGTTAAACCTCTTGCAGAAGCTCCTCTAAGGTTTGTATTTGGGAGGTTTATCTCTGTTGGCAATTTCATTAGCCAAGAAGATGGTGGAAATACAAAATCCATATGTCAAGGTTCATCAAGAAGACTCTCCTTTAAGGTTGTGGCTCTAGAGCCTTCTAGATCTCTCATCTAACATGAATGTACGTTAGGGAATTCATCTTTCAGATTCATCATTCAGCTGATCAAGACAAGCTTCATCTACTGATGATTGGCGATCCAGGGTCCTTCAGGTCGGATGACCAACAGCTTATAGAGAAGCATAAAAACCCAACAAGCCTACTCTGTTTGGATTAAGAATACTGCTTCTAGATTTCAAGTTACTCCAGTTACCGGATGGAGTTACAACACTCTCAACTCTGTCCACTTAGTCGCTTGGGCAGAGAGAGAGGAAAAAATATCTAATATGAAGAACCACACTGGTGCAGCTTCTGACCAGGTATGCTGTTCTCCTGATATGGGCCTGCCGGTTTTTGTAGGATGCAGGTCAGTGTTAGTGTAGGACTCATCCGATTGGAAGCCACCTTGATCGTTGGTGGATGAGCCCGACATATTTATGATCATTTATATGCGCTAAGAGCTTCCATTTTATCTACATAGCAGTTATGCTTTTTGTTCTTCACATGTTCATTTCATGTTCATTTTATGTCTC
>ONZH01027951.1:0-36694 GCA_900303285.1 Rhinella marina | reverse complement strand
CATTTAATGCATAACACATTAACCTCTTCTCCAACCACCGAGGAGATTATAGAGCAGTGGTTCTCAACTCCAGTCCTCGGACCCACCTGCCAGTCAGGATTTAGGAATATCCCACAGAATGAATACCTGTGGTAAGTCCTGATGGATGGACGCTAATTATATCAGCTGGTCTAAACTAAGGAAATCCTGAAAACCTGACTGGCAGGTGGGTCCCGAGGACTGGAGTTGAGAACCACTGTTATAGAGGGATAACCTGGTATAGATAAACCAGGGAAGGTATGGCATGTAGGCTACACACTTGAATAGGGAGAACTGCGTACTCCGTCAGCTCTGAGTCCCCATCATGCGAGACCGTAGGGCCCTCAAACTGTCAGGCCAATTCTACACAAAAAGAAGAAAGAAATATTAATAAAAAGTAAAAAAAAAAAAAAGGGCTTCTGTTCAATATGAACAGATCCAAGTCTCTTCTACGTTGTAGAAGAAAAAAACTCTGTGTGGATGTGTTTAATGGGGTACTTTGTACAGTTGGGGGTCAATTGATTAATTGCTATAGTCTCTTCTGCCTTGTTCTAGGGATCTAGACTTAACCCATACTGTGCTGCCGAAGGACGTCTAGGAACTGGAGTTTGGGCTGGCCATGACAGGTTCTTGATCTGGTCATCCTTCATCCACACTTTGACCTGGCTATGCGACATGGGGCATTTTCCTGCTTAAAAAACAATCGTCAGAGTTGGAGAACATTGTTAGAACAGTGATTATGTGAATTCAAGGAAAATTTTATCTATGCAATTTTTTTTACATATATTTTACTGTTTTTATTTTATTTACACGTGTTTTAGTCCGATGTACAGATACTGCTGGCATTTTTCTGTATAGAAGTATGTACAGATGCCTATTAAATCATTGTATCAGTAAATAGGCAGCTGGGAGGGCTCAGTAACCAGAAATGTATTCCCACCACCAGTGTATATTAGTAGCATCCTTCTAAAGCCCACTGATGTGTCCAATGGTTAGTGAAGTTCCTTTCACTGTCCTGTCTCCTCCAGTCTTTCATCCTTGTCTGCTCTAAATTAAAAGGTAGATTCACCCACAGAACTGCTCTTTGCTGGGAACATTGGGGGTGATTGATCAAAAATGGTGTTAAAGAAATCTAGTTTAGTTGCCCATAGTAACCAGATCCCACCTTTCATTTTCAAAAGAAGCTCTGAAAAATGAAAGATGGAATCTGAGTGGTTGCTATGGTAACTAAGCCAGTTTTCCTTTACACCCGTTTTCATAAATCTCCGCCATTGTCTCTAAGCTCTAGGAATTGATTATCCCAGATCAGCAGATACAGGGTTGGGGCGCATTCACAGGAACATGGCGTGTTTTGCAGTCCACAAATTGCAGATCTGCAAAACATGGATGCGGCCCGTTTGGCTTCTGCAATTTGCGAAATGGAACAGGCGGCCTATTATAGAAATGCCTATTCTGCAATGTCTGCAAAACAGACAAGAATAGGACATGATCTATAATTTTTATGGGGCCACGGAACGGAGCAGTGGATGCGAACAGCACACGGAGTGCTATCCACATCTCTGAGGCCTCATTGAAGTGAATGGGTCCGCATCCAAGCCAAAAAAAAATGCTTAGATGCGGAACCAAACCACGTTCATGTGAATGCGCCCTTATTCTAACAATTATTTCTATTACTTGGGCATTGTTAGGACTGTCTCTGGATCATGGCTACAGCTGTTATGTATTGAGCTGCTGCTACATCGTTGGCTGATTAGATATTTGCAGGAATGGACAAGTGTAAAGGTGACCGAATAGACATAAAAAAAGTTGGGTTGGCATTTCAATTCATACAGTAATGTGGTGCTCTGTGAAATATACCCACCACTAATGTAGGAGAAATCCAGCATGTTGGGTGGCATTCTAAGGACCCAAGGTACGATTGAGAAGGACACTCATACATTTCTCTTTAACACCAATCTGATTACTCAGGTACTTTACACCTTACAGAATATGCACAAAAATCTTTCTGAACCCTACATGCTGCATTTCTCCTACATTAGCGGTGGGTACATATGATAACATGCTGTGCGTCTTATGAAATATATTTGCTGTGTTAATTTGTTCTGGTGTAGAAAAACTCAGGCCTTATTTCATTTGTCTCTCTGAACCATTATTCAACTTGGGTACTGTGTCTTTCCTATAGCATTATACAATGTGCATGTATATATTGAATATAATTAACAGTATGGATATGACAATGCCCTAGAAACATCTAATATATAAAGCTGAGGGTATGTGTATGTGTGTATGTCCGCTAAAGATATCCACACCGTCGCATTTACAATCACGAAAATTTGGCACACAGGTGTGTGGGAAGGTTTTAGACCAGGTCCCAGCTCTCTAGGATGTACCGTTCCTGAGATAGTCCCAAAAAATGCATTTTGCCAATAGAAGCATGGTCACATGACCCTCATCAGCCAATAGAAGCCTGCAGGCCGTTAGTCTCCACATACACACAGTTTCACACCAGGTTTTCATAACAACCCAGCCATTTTTCTTCACTGCTGTAGGTCAGCTTTAAAGGGGCAGGGCGCTGTGGGTGACACTGTTAAGGAAACAGAGTGAAGACGGACTTAAAACCCCGCCCCCACGTCCTGCTAAGCCATGTCCCTGACTCGTATAGGCCATGGCCCTTCCCACTCCGCAGCCGACAGGGATTGAAAAAATTAAGGTAAAAACTCAACTTCTGTCAGCTGCAGGGGTGGCAGGGAGGGTGATTTTATCCCTGCAGCTCACACTCAGACAGCACAGTGCTTCTTCACTAATAAATGGATGGTCACTGTGAAGATCACTGTTAAAGGAATGGGTGCTGGTGAGGTCACTGTTATGGGGGCAGGGCACTGTGGAGGTCACTGTTAAAGGGATGGTGCTTTGGAGATCACTGTTAAAGGTCACTATTGGAGGTCACTATTAAAGGGGCAGTCGCTGTGAGGATCACTGTTAAGGCAGCGGGGTAATGTGGAGGTCACTGTTAAGGGAGCGGGGCATTGTGGCAGTCACTGTTAAAGGGGCAGGCGCTGTGGAGGTCACTATTAAGGGTGCGAATGCTGTGGAGATCACTGTTAAAGGAGCGAGATGCTGTGGAGGTGACTGTTAAAGGGGCATGTACTGTAAATGGGGGTAGGGGACTGTGGAAGTCACTGTTAAAGGGGCAGCCACTGTGGGGGTCACTGTTAAAGCAGCGGGGTTCTGTGGCAGTCACTGTTAAAGGGGCAAGTGCTGTGGAGGTCTCTGTTAAAGGGACAGTGAACGGTTGAGGTCATAGTTAAGGGGGCAGTCTACTATGGGGGTCAGTGGTAAGGTGCAGGGTGCTGTAGAGGTCACTGTTAAAGGGGCGGGGTGTTGTGGAGGTCACATTTAAAGGGAATGGAGCTCTGAGGAGATCACTGTTAAGTGGGTGGCTTATTGTGGAAATCACTGTTAAGGAGATGGGGTACTGTGGAGGTCACTAATAACGGGGCAGCTGCTGTGGAGGTCACTGTTAAAGGGATGGGTGCTGTGGATGTTATTGTTAAGGAGGCAGGCTGCTATGAAGGTCACTGATAAAGGGACGGTTGCTGTGGAGGTCACTGTTAGGCCTTGTCCACATTTCCATTTTTCACTGACATGTGCTGTCCGCATTTTTCATGGACAGCACACGTACCCATTGATTTAAATGTATCTGTTCACATTTCAGTATATTTCTACTGAGCGTGGGTCAGTAAAAAAATCACAGGGACATGCACTACTTTGATCCGTGATGCGGACCAAGCACGCCCATTGAAGTCTATGGGTCCATGAAAATCACTGACACACATCCGTGTTGTGTCCATGATACGTCCGTTTTTCACTGATGACTAATAGGAGATTCTTTGGAAATCAATTTTCAGCTGAGCAACGTCAGTGAAATACCGATGCCACATGGATGGTAAAAACGAACACACGGACCAACCATGGATCCTTCACGGACAGCTTCACAGATGAAACACGTACGCTTTTTTTCAAGGATGTGTCACTGATACGGAAATGTGGACGAGGCCTTAAGGGGGCAGGGGACTGTGGAGGCCACTAATATAGGGGAAGCTGCTGTGGTGTCACTGTTAAAGGGGGGGGGGGGATGCTGTAGAGGTCACTGTAATGGAGAACACTATGGCTATCTTTTAACCTCACACACAAACATTAAATGAAATAGATGAAATATACAAGTGCGAAGCTGGGTCCTTCAGCTAGTATATAATAACAGTGATATGAATATTACATATTTTTAGAAATAGTGGCATTCTATCTATATAGATGTACTTATTGTATGAAATACACCTTGAAGTGCTATCAATATGCTACTTACCTTTTTTCCCTATGAGTTGAAAAAGTTCTGGGTGGACTCTATCCCTCTCCTTGGGATAATTTTACATTTTGCGTTTATTCATTGTTTCCATTTTGCCAGTTTTTTTAATCCTCTGCTACATTGAATTGCAATTGACTTTTGACAATATCAATGCATATACGATGTAATTCTATTTATCTATATGTCCGTTTTTTTAAACATTGATACACCTTTGTATATTCAGTATAGTCCTGTGTGACTTATGTCTATATTCTTCATGTTTAGGCCATGAACAAATGGACACATTTACAAATAATGGCACATATGTTCATGGCCACCTCTCCATCATGAATAGATACCAGGAGAGCTATGTACAACTTCCTATCACCCAGACCACACAGATGTTCAGTCACGATGACCTGTATACCATCAGTCTAATCTCAGCTCAGCAATACATCCTCCAGATCTGGTCTGACTATATTATAGTGATGGCTAACCTCCTATACTCCCAGCTACGACTCCCAGCATGCTCCATGCATTTCTATGGAGTTCTGAGAACAGCCAAGCCAAGCTGGTGAGATGGCTCTCTTTCTTGGGAGATACCTCTTTGCAACTTCCAGATATTTTAATTTTATTTCCCTGATTTCATCCCTAACCCATCATAGAAAACATTGTGTTCCAGCCATGTTTAGGTCTGTATAAAAATGACCAGTGAGATGTTCTTACAAATAATATGTTTTATTAAAAAAGATACAAAATGTGACAATGTTAAATAAATAGATAAATATATAAATAAGTTGTTCAAGTCATGGGTGCAGCTGCCGGCTGGAGACTCTTGTTTGACTAGTGAGGGTTCTTCTCAAAATGTCTTCACCTTATTCGTCCAGAGAGGCGACTGGCCTGCAGTAGATTGTACTTTATACGTACATGGATTATTCTCCGGGCGCACACTGCGTCATCCTGCAGAATAGAAAGATGTAAAGGGAGACACTATGGAAAGAGTCGATGGGGCACATTTACTAAGGGACTTGCCACTAAGATAGTCGAAAATCCACTTTTTTAAATGGCCATGTGACAATATTTAGTTGCATGGCCAGTTTTATACTGTGTCCGTCAGTTGGGTGTGACGGGGCCAGAGGCTGGGGTGTGTCGGGGGGTGGTGTCCTGAACCTGGCAAATTTATGAACATTTATGCCTGTGGAGCTGGCATAGTTTTGACTGCCACAAATGGGCCTAATTTATGACAAGGTGCATACCCTATCAGAAATTAGACAAATCTAACAGCAGTGTAGAGCCAGAAACTAAGACCCATGTGAAAAGACATGTCAAGTAGCAGTCAGTTATTTTGTGACCTCTGTGGTCCTACTGGATCTATTCAGCATTATGATTAAGATTCAAATAAAGGACAAGATGTAGCAAAAGAGATCATAGTAAAAAATATGTCCTCTATGTACATCTTCTGACTACACCGTCCATCATGTACCTTACATTCATGGATGAATTTATCTCACTGTGAGATCAAACATGAAAACATGGATTATGGAGATTTACCTGCTCTTCTAAGATCTTCTCCAGCTTAGTGAAATATTCACTGATCATCTTCATAGATAGGTTATTTTCTGTGGTCCTGGAGATCTGGAGAGAAATAAAACCCGTTGGTTAATGACTCCCTAGTATAACACTCAGGATAGCTCTATGTTATTTGGTATGGAACTTACACAGCCTTTCAGCAGATTTGCCTGGTGATACAGATCTTCCTGAAGTTGCTCCCAGGCTGCCTGGTTGATCACAAGTTTCTCCTGGTGCTTTGTGTAGAACTGGATGATTTTGTACAAGAGTTCATGCACTGTTATGGCTGCAGATTCAACCTATAAATTCAATGTTACCAGGATTGTTAAAGTAGTCACTGCCCAAGATGTTTCAGTTATCATCTAAGGCAGGGATCAGCAACCTTTGGCACTCCAGCTGTGGTGAAACTTCCTGCTTGACTGTTCTGAGAACTCTCATAGAAGTGAATGGAGCATTCTGGGAGTTGATAGTCACAGGCAATGCAACCCATACCAGGTACAAAAAAGGGGTTTTATTACTGTGTGGCTTTATTACTGTATGCCCCAAAAGGGGCATGATTACCATCTGGGGCACTACAAGTGGTGAGTTTGTGTATAGGTGGGAAAAAAGTTAGAAAGATGCTAGAGCATCTATAGAGGTGAAAGAAGTCTTCATGGTCAAAATTATGCCCTTGGTCCATAGGACTCTATGATTCTGCTAGATGATTCTATTGTCTATGTCATTGAATTAATGGAGTGTTTTAAAATTATACCTACACTGGTTTGCTTCTAATCCAACTGAAACCTGAAGACCATTAGATACTCTGAAGATTGCTAAAAGAGGTAACACACAGAGATTCATTTACCTGACTGGTATTGTAGAGATGACGAGTGTCTGGGATGGTTATGTTGGTCAGACATTCTTCAGATATCTTGTTATCTGGAATCTGGAAGACAATATTTAGTCAGTAATCAGTAGGAGAAACTTCACATTTATAGATGTAGAAAACTCATTTTTTACACTGTATTATAAAATTCTGAAACTATAGAGGGAAGTCTACCCAATTAACAATTGTCATCTGTAGGCTACAGCAGACAGCAAATACAAAGAATATTGATGGCATGTTAGTGAAAATCAATTGGTGATTAGATTATTGCCAAATGAAGGAATATTTGAAACAGATAATGAAAGCACTTTGGCTTTGGACCATGACATGATTATGCCCTATGAACCACCTACAGCTCCATTAATGCAGGTGACTATTGTCAGTTTGGTTAATAAGAAGGGGAAATGTAGACACAAGTGCAAGGACCTCACCATGTGCTCAAAGTTGTTAAGCATCTTGCTGAGAAGATCCTTGTGATTGTCTTGGAGCCATATGCATTTCTTCGAGTAAACAACAGAATTGATGCAGAACAGGAGAAGGAAAGTCCAGGTATTGACTGGAGACATTATCTGGCTGTAGGATACACTGAGAAGAAGATATGAAGTTGGGCAGGAGATTCTGAGTTGTTCTGTCCTGTTTGTGTCTTCTCTCAGTGCTGGGCTCCATGTTCACAGCTTTAGTTATATATGTATAAAAAAAAATAGATGTCAAAGAAGTGAATGTGTCCAAGCTGGGATCTTCCACAGTTTTAGTTTTCTTATAGAAGAGGAGTTTTTAGATTATTGAATGAATTGCTGATTGTGGAGACATCTAGTGGTGGTTTTACATAATTCAAGACAAACTTCCTCTACACTGTTGAGATGAGCAGATTTAACAAAATTCATTTTGGGTCTAATCGGCCATTTAGGCTATAACTTTAATGTTTTATTCATTCCAATAAGTTCAACTTGAATCGAAAGTGTGCCAAAAAAGTCATGTTTTTTTTATTTTATTGATTTACAGTATGTTTTAAGGTTATAAACATAGTATGTTATATGAATAATAAATAGTATATTAATTAGTAAATAATAGTCAATTTGAAGAATAATTTGTCATTATAGTTATATATTTGATTTTAGTCTGTTTTATTTTATATAAAGTAATCAATATATGTATATAAATATATAATTGATAGGAATATTAATGACAAATCACTATGATAATTATTAACTATTCAAATTGTATTTAGTTTAATAAAAGGGATGGGATGCTTGGACATGCTGATATAAACTATAAAATAACTAAACAAGTAAATCTTTAAAATAAATAAATCAAAATAAAGTTATTTTCAATAAAAATGTTTTCTATAACACAGATATATAAATCCATTAAAATAATCAAATCAGTATCTTCATTATATTAGAAAGTATCCATAACTAAGAGAGAACAGTTCCGTTTTATGTAGTTCTTAAAATAATGTTAATTCCATAAGGACCAATATTTTGTGGCTTTCTTCAGAGATAATGAACAGGAGGCAAATTTATTTTCCATCTTGCATGCATGTGTAGCTAATGTCCCTACTTCCTAGATGGTTGGAATTCTGGACTTTTCCATTTTTTTGCTATAAGGCTTCTTGCTTCCAGTATTATGTGTAATCCAACAGTATTAGGACTTGTTCACATTTCCGTTTTTCACTGACATGTGCTGTCAGCACATGTACCCATTGATTTAATTGTGTTCCCATATCAGTATTTTTCTACTGACCATGGGTCAGTAAAAAAAGTCACAGGACATGCACTACTTTGATCCGTGATGTGGACCAAGCACGCCCATTGAAGTCTATGGGTCTGTGAAAATCACTGACACAACACGGATGGCATCCATGTTTTGCCCTTGTTGCGTTCGTTTTTCACTGAAGACTAATAGGAGATTCTTTGGAAATTAACTTAGAGTTGAGCAGCGTCAGTGAATTACTGATGACCGAATGATGGTAAAAACAGATACACGGACCAACCATGGATCCTTCACGGACATCTTCCTAGATGAAACATGTACGCTTTTTTCACGGACGTGTCACTGACACGGAAATGTGGACAAGGCCTTAATTTGATGAGAAATATGGTGGCTGAGGAGAAAACATAAAAGTAAAATCAGGAGATGGTTGGATGTTTGTATTAAACATCTTGTTTAATTTGTCAAATACAATATTCCAGAATATTTGAATTTTTGGGCATAACCACCATAAATGTAGATATGTTCTGCAGGCTCCATAGTTTTTCTAGCACAAGTTTGGGTAGCTAGGGTTAATACACCAATAAAACTGAACCATATTAATCCTGAAACCTCATTTACGACACTCCTAGGACTGTATCCAACACCTTTCAAGCACTTTAATGGCAAGACAGCATTAGTAAAGTCAAAGTGACAGCAACAAATATAGCTGTAGGTAAACAGCCTGTTTAGGATTGAAAGCTTATAGACTCACAAATTACCACTTTCTGGTGCCCCTCTCTGGGCGCCCATGCTGCGCTGTATCCTCTTGACATTGTAAAGTGTTAGGATGTAGGCGTGCACTCTCACCTGACAGTATGTGACGTCCTGTAACAGTGCAGTGTGGGCAACTGGGGCAAGAGCACAGTGAAGCAGGAGCAGCGATGGCAGTAGCTGGAGCACAAGAGGAGAGAAGAGTAATTTTTTTGTCTGGTCTAAGGGTTGCATTAATGGAACTTTTGAGTGGCAACATATTGTCTCTCTCTCTTAAGTATTTAATCGAGAGGCCATCTAGAGCATAAAAAGAGATATTTTAGTCAGTTAAACATTGATTAAATTGCTCACTGTATTTCAGCAAACTGAAATACAGGTATAACTGTGGAATAAAATTTTAATCTTTGGTCTGTTTGAATTTGGGGTCTGAGTGTCTGCATAAAGGTAGGGGCTAATCCGGTGCCTGTATAAAGTTGGGGACTGATCTGGGGTCTGTATGAATTTGGGGTCTGATTTGGGGTCTAACCTGGGGTCGATATGAATTTGGAGGCTGATCTGAGGTCTGTATTAATTTTGGGGTTAAATATGGAGATCTTTATTAATTTTGAGGTCTAGGGGTCTGTTAATTTAGTGGTCTGGTCTAAAGGTCTGTGTTAATTTTGTGATGTGGTCTGTAGATCTATTCATTTTGAGTTTTGTCTGGAGGTCTGTATTCATTTTTGGGACCGTCTCCTTCAAGATCTGGTGATGCCACTGACACTGTGGTTTGACAAAGTCCAAAACATGCCAATGCTAAGCTAAGCTCAACTGCCTGTAGCTCTGTGTGATCAACTCCTGTATGGCTTTTTTTCCACAAGGCGGGCACACAAAACCACAGCAATTTGCAAGATGTGCAGGCTTAAAATAAGCCATGACCTTTCAAACACAATCATAGGTACCAGAGGTCTTTTACAGCACATGAGGCGGCATCACCGGATCCTTTGGGAAAATACAACTGGTCAACATTCCTAATCAGAACATTTCTGTCCTTCTTCTCCTGGTCCTCTTTGTGGCAGCCAACCCACATGCCCAAGCAGTACTGTATCTTTGTCTTCATCATCATCATCACCTTCTTCTCCTATAATGACATCACTTTGTCCTTGGCTCCATCGCGAGACATCTTTAACTGTATGTTTGGTGATGAAGAAGCTTTTCTCCACCAGCATTTAGCTTGTTAACAAGCTGAACCCCCTCCCGGACAAGCTGCAGTCTACTGTGGACACCTGGAGCAACACTTGTGGGCAGGGACAGTAAATGTCTTTCACAGCCCAATATTTTTTATATTATATAGGGTCAATATTTTTACGGCAGTGGAGAGGCTGGGCAACCTGAACCTGGGGATAATAACACATGCTCCCTGCATGGCCGTTTAAAAAATGCACTGGCTTGCGCAAGGTGCTGGTACTGTCCAGGAGACTGTTCCTCTTTTTAGCCATTCTCATGTGGTGAGGAATGCTTTCCTTGACTTGCAACGTCGAATGGTCTGCAGCTACACCTCTTAATCTGTGACCTTCCAACTCACTAGAATTCAACATTGCACATGCTCAAGTATCTGCACAAGCAGCGAAAAGCTGATTTTGTCATGCTCCAGAGCGCCACAGCAGGGAGCATATGTTGTTTCTAGGTCAGGCAGTGGCAGCTCATGCCAGTCATGCTACAGTTGTCCTTCTTCCCCTTCATATGTATTTTCAAAGAGGCGCTGATGCTCATGCAACAGGTGGCGATGAAGGAGGAGAAAGAATTACAGCTAATGAATCTTGCTGTCCGCCCTGTAGCTGTTGGGGACCCACAATGAGAAACTCACTTTGGGGAGGAGGAGAAGGTGCTGCCACTTGAGGAGGAGGAAGAGGATTCGGAATTGGAGGAGCAAGAGGATGAGATGAAGACAGTGACACTGGCAAGAACACCTAATCGTCTCAGTGGGGAGCAGAGTTGGAAAGAACTGGTCCCTCGGACACACTTGCCAGAATGGTAACCTGTAGACTCACTTGCTTACGCAGTTAAATGTGCATCGGTGACATCAATCAGTCTGGTGATTACTGGATAGCCATCTTTTTAGACCCTCGCTATCAAAGCAAAATGGCGGAATGTTTTCCTCCCTCCAACAGGGAGGCCAAATTACATTATTACCAGGAAACACTGTGTACACAGCTTGCTGCAGCTTACGCTGAGCAGATGCCTGCTGCCAGTGTGTCTCAAAGCTAGGTCCCTTTCCGTCTCCCCAAGTCACCCCACTACACCTCACTACATTTCTCCCAAATTCCAGATACAAATATTGGGGGTCATTTATTAACTCTGGCACATCTACCCCCATACTAAATCTATGCTAACTTCCTTGCTGGCTTAAATTTAGACCATTTTCTGCGCCTATGCCATATTCCCTTTTTTAGACCTGGTGTCAGCGGGGAAAAGCCGAAGATTGCGGCGCAAAAATACTTTCTGTCCCAATCTGTGCCAGACATACACCAAAAGTAGGCAAATTACTGTTAGTAAATAACCCCCATGTTTATTATTTTTTTAAGGAAATGACAACTTTTCAAAATAACAAAACAGTTACAGTAATATGAAATCTGAAATAATGCTTAGAAAACAAGTTCATGTTCATTTTCAGCAGAAATCAATATTTCATGGAAAAACCCTAATTTTTAATCACAGCTTTCATACGTCTCAGCATGCTTTCCACCAGGCTTCCACATTACTGTTGGGCCACTATGGGCACAGAAATTCAAGCAGCTCACCTACCCCAAACACTGTATTAGGCCAAGCATGGCTATGCTCGGCACATCACGGTGTTTGGCCAAACACCACATGTGCTCGAACACCATGCTCGAGTCTCCTCCCCGCACGTTTCTTGGCCACGGTGTATTGTTTTCTGCTGCTAATCAAGGCGACATTACCTGCGCTGCGTCTACTGTATAACGTTTGCGCAAGGAGGGACAGACAGTGTAGGAATAGAAATAGGCAGGGCTAGTTTTTCTGTTTAAAAGACCCAAAAGTCCTTTTAAGGACTATTTTTATATCTGGCTGCAGTAAGTTTTTTTTTTTGGGGGGGGGGCAAAATCCTAAATACCTGACATTCGGTGTAATTTTTTCTGCTGCTAATCAAGGCGACATTACCTGTGCTGCGTGTGCGGTATAACGTTTGTGTATCCTAAATACCTGACATTCGGTGTCATTTTTTCTGCCGCTAATCAAGGCGACATTTTCTGTGCTGTGTGTGAGGTATAACGTTCGTGTATCGTAAATACCTGACATCCAGTGTATTTTTTTCTGCCGCTAATCAAAGCGACATTACCTGCGCAGCGTCTGCTGTATAACGTTTGTGTATCCCAAATACCTGACATCCAGTGTAATTTTTTCTGCCGCTAATCAAGGCGACATTACCTGCGCAGCGTCTGCTGTATAACGTTTGTGTATCCTAAATACCTGACATCCAGTCAGCAATTTTTGTCTGCCGCTAATCAAGGGGACATTACCTGTGCAGAGTCTGCTGTATAACGTTTGTGTATCCTAAATACCTGACATCCAGTCAGCAATTTTTGTCTGCCGCTAATCAAGACGACATTACCTGTGCTGCGTGTGTGGTATAACGTTTGTGTATCCTAAATACCTGACATTCGGTGTAATTTTTTCTGCCGCTAATCAAGGCGACATTACCTGCGCAGCGCCTACTGTTTAACATTTGTGTATCCTAAATACCTGACATTTGGTGTAATTTTTTCTGCCACTAATCAAGGCGACATTACCTGTGCTGCGTGTGCGGTATAACGTTTGTATATCCTAAATACCTGACATTCGGTGTAATTTTTTCTGCCGCTAATCAAGGTGACATTACCTGCGCTGCGTCTGCTGTTTAACGTTTGTGTGTCCTAAATATTTCTGACATTTGGTGAAATTTTTCCTGCTGTTGGTGACAGAGACATTACCTGCACTGCGTCTGCTGTTTAACGTTTGTATATCCTAAATATTTCTGACATTCGGTGAAATTTTTCCTGCTGTTGGTGACAGCAACATTACCTGCGCTGCGTCTGCTGTTTAACGTTTGTGTATCCTAAATATTTCTTACATTCTGTGAAATTTTTCCTGCTGTTGGTGACAGCGACATTACCTGCGCTGCGTCTGCTCTTTAACGTTTGTGTATCCTAAATATTTCTGACATTCGGTGTAATTTTTCTGCTCATACACTTAAAAAAAAATTTGCGCTACTGTACTTGTGATAAACTTGCATATATAACATTTAATATGTGCAAGGCGGGCAGTAAGGGACAGGGAAGTGGGCGTGCTGCTGATGGTGCACGCAGAGGCCATGGCTCTGGGCGCAGTGAAACTGTGCCTGCTGGCACTCCTAGCTTCAAAACTCCTAGCTTCATGTCCCAGCTTGCAGGGCGGCCCAAGACACCACTCTTGACGCCACGAAAGTGCGACCAGGTAGTTGGTTGGATTGCAGCAGATAATGCTTCCAATCAGTTAAGCACCACCCTCTCTTCCACAAGGTCCAGTCTCAGTAGCCAAGAGTCTGGTCAACAGAATCCTCACCCTAATCCTCCTTCCTCCCACCATGCAGAGTCTGGGCAAACAAGTGATCCCACACTCGGATATTCCGAGGAGTTTTTTTCTTCGCCGTTCCTTGATTTGGGCCTCTCGCCAAGCCCCCTTGAAGAAGGACATGAGGAGATGTTGTTCCCTGATTCCCAAACTCATGAGCAACCACAGCCTGAAGAAGATGACGGTGGGGAACGGCAATTAGTGTCTTACGAGGTGCATGATGATGATGAGACACAGTTGCCAATAAGTCAAGCACAATTAGTGTCTCAAGATGTTGATCATGAGAATGAGACACAGTTAAGTCAGGTTCTTGTTAGGTCACCATGTCAGGAGGAGAACCAGAGTGAGGAAGTGGAAGAGGAGGTGGTGGACGATGAAATCGCTGACCCAACCTGGGAAGGTGGCAAGCTGAGCGAGGACAGCAGTACAGAGGGGGAGGGATCTGCAGCATCAAAACAGGCTGGAAGAGACAGTGGGGTGGCAAAAGGGAGAAGGCAGGCCACACCAAACAGGCCAACAACTATTCCCCGAAAAAACCCCTTGTGGCAATCTCCCTTGCCAAGGGGTAGGTGGTCCGTAGTCTGGTGCTTTTTGAGGAAAGTGCTGACGATAAAAGAATTGTAATTTGCAACCTGTGCCGTACCAAAATGAGCAGGGGCGTGAACACTAGCATCCTGACCACCACCAGCATGATCCACCACATGGCAGCAAAGCACCCTAATAGGTTGGCCAAACACCTGGGTCCACGATCAGTGTCTGCGGGGCCTCCTCTTCCCCTGTGTTATGTGCTGTCCAAGACGCAGGCCTAGATGCCTCCCGCCCCTCACCTGGACCTTCGCAAGCACCATCAGTGAGCACGTCCACTTCAGTGTCCCAGCACAGCTTACAGATGTCCTTACCTCAGGCATTTGAACGCAATCGGAAATACCCAGCCACCCACCCACAGACCATAGCACTAAACGCGCAACTTTCCAAATTGCTGGCCCTGGAAATGTTGCCGTTTAGGCTGGTGGACACTGAGGCTTTTCGCAGCCTGATGGCGGCTGTCCCTAGTTATGCAGTCCCCAGCCGCCACTATTTTTCCCGGTGTGCCATCCCCGCCTTACACCAGCATGTGTCCCGAAACATAACCCGTGCCCTGACCAACGCACTTACTGGGGAGGTCCACTTAACGAATGACACATGGACAAGTGCTTTTGGCCAGGGACGCTACATTTCCCTGACGGCACACTGGGTGAACGTTGTGGAGGCTGGGAGCGAGTCGTAACCTGGGATGGCACAGGTGCTACTGACGCCAAGGATTGCGGGGCCCTACTTCCATCCGGATTTCCGCCACCACCTACAGTAGCGGCTGCAACCCCTCCTTCTCTTCCTCCACCTCCTCCCCCACTTCCACCGCAGAATTCTCATCTTGCAGCACCAGTCAGACTTCAGTCAGTAGCTGGAAGCAGTGTAGCACAGCAGTCGGGAAGCGGCAACTGGCTGTGCTGAAACTTATTTGCTTAGGTGACAAACAGCACACCGCCGCAGTGCTGTGCCAGGGCATAAGGGACCAGGCTGAACTGTGGCTCTCGACACTTAACCTACAGATAGGCATGGTTTTGTCTGATAACGGCCACACCTTGGTAGCGGCTATGAAGCTCGGCAAGCTCACACACATACCATGCCTGGCCCACGTCTTCAACTTAGTGGTTCAGTGGTTTCTCAAAACCTACCCCAATTTGCCTGAGCTACTGGTGAAGGTGCGCCGTCTGTGTGCCCATTTCCGAAAGTCACCTTCAGCTTCAGCCGGTCTGGCAACGCTGCAGCAGCACTTGCACTTGCCAGCTCACCGACTGCTGTGCGACCTGAGCACACGCTGGAACTCCACCTTCCACACGTTGGGCAGGCTTTGTGAGCAGCAGAGGGCAGTAGTGGAATACCCAGCTGCAACACGGTTGTCTCCTTTCCAGTCAGCTTCCGCTCTTCACAAGCGACGAGTGGGCATGGATGTCTGACCGAATTGGAGGAGGACGAGGAGGAGCAGGAGACGGTTGCCCCTGCTACAGAGGGTAGTACCCATAGCAGGTTTACTCCATCTCTTCGGCGTGGATGGGTCGAAGAGGAGGAAGAGGATGAGGAAATTGAGAGTCATCCTCCTGGTGAGGAGAGCGAAGCCTTGTCTGTTGGGACTCTAGGACACATGGCTGACTTCATGCTGCCCTTCCCGTAACCCTCGCATTATACGCATTTTAGCCAACACCGATTACTGGCTGTTCACCCTTCTCGACCCCCGCTACAAAGAGAACTTCTCATCTCTTATTCCTGTGGTGGAGAGGACTAGCAAAATGGTGCAATACCAGAAGGCCCTTGTGGAAAAATTGCTCAAAAAATTTCCAGCTGACGATGCAGAGTACGTAGTTCCTTGGGCACCCAAGGAGGGGAGACAAGGGGAACACACAGCAGTTCCAACAGAGGCAGGCCAACACTCTCCAAGGCCTGGGACAGTTTCATGACACCCCGCCAGCACCCTCACCCTGATGAGCGGCCTAGTGTCACAAAGAGGGAAAAGTTTTGGAAAATGGTGAGGGAGTACCTAGCTGACCGTGTCAACGTCCTCAGTGATCCCTCTGTGCCTTATAATTATTGAGTGTCTAAGCTGGACACGTGAACTGGCACTCTAGGCCTTGGAGGTGCTGGCCTGCCCTACCGCCAGCGTTTTGTTGGAGCGGGTATTTAGTGCCGCTGGGGGCATAATAACTGATAAGCGCATCCGTCTGTCAACTGAAAATGCTGACAGGTTGACCCTTATCAAAATGAACATGGCCTGGATTGCTCCTGACTTCTCTACCCCACCAGAGGAAAGCGGCTGAACATAAAGGAACTTTAAATGTGGCTTTTAGGGTGTATTGAATACACTGTATTCCCATGCACCCCTTCCTCTTCTCGTCCTCTTCCTCCTCTTCCTCCATCATATCATATCAAACGGTCACCAGCAGGCCCTCACCCATAATTTTTAAGACGGTCGTCAGCAGGCCCTCACCTCTAATTTTTAAGACGGTCACCAGCAGGCCCTCACCTCTAATTTTTAAGACGGTCACCAGCAGGCCCTCACCTCTAATTTTTAAGACAGTCACCAGCAGGCCCTCACCTCTAATTTTTAAGACGGTCACCAGCAGGCCCTCACCCATAATTTTTAAGACGGTCGCCAGCAGGGCCTCACCTCTAATTTTTAAGACGGTCACCAGCAGGCCCTCACCTCTAATTTTTATGACGTTCACCAACAGGCCCTCACCCCTAATTTTTAAGACGGTCAACAGCAGGCCCTCACCCATAATTTTTAAGACGGTTGCCAGCAGGCCCTCACCTCTAATTTTTAAGACTGCCACCAGCAGGCCCTCACCTCTAATTTTTAAGACGGTCGCCAGCACGCCCTCACCTCTAATGTTTTTGAGTGTCAACAGCAGGCCATCAATCATAATTTTTCAAGGGTGTGTCTGATGCCCTACTTTATGTGTAATAAAGGGTGTATTGGAGTGCCTGTTCCTTGTAATTTTTGGCAACCCTTTCACTTAGTGCATAGGCTTCCTAGGAGTCCTACGACATGAACAATTGTACCACAATGTGAATGAGGCGATCCTTTATGTGATGTACCGGTTGTATCGGAGTGCCTCTTCCTTGTAATTTTTGGCAGCACTTGCGCTTTATATACAAATAAATATATGTTTCCTAACAATATTTCCTCTAAAATCAATTTTATCTTTGGTTTTGGGCGTATTCTTGTCATTCTGTAAAAGTGGCGTAATACTCGGACAACATCGTTCACAGCAGCGACTTTGGAGTCCAAGATGCATCAAGACATCCTCCCCATGCTGTTCCCAAACCATTTCAGTGGTGTTTCCATCATTTTCTCACCTTTCCATATAAACCAGACACCCTCCCCTCTTCAGAGCAGGGGGTGCCTGGTTTAGTGCTCTGGTTCTCCCATTGACTTCCATTGTGCTCGGGTGCTCTGTAGAGCACTCGAGCATCATCTAGTGTTCTACCCGAGGACCCAAGCACCTGAGCACTACGGTGCTCGATCAACACTACTTCTGACCATCTATCTTCCTCTTGATCGCATTCCAGCCCTTCCCGTAACCCTCGCGTTATACGCATTTTAGCCAACACCGATTACTGGCTGTTCACCCTTCTCGACCCCCGCTACAAAGAGAACTTCTCATCTCTTATTCCTGTGGTGGAGAGGACTAGCAAAATGGTGCAATACCAGAAGGCCCTTGTGGAAAAATTGCTCAAAAAATTTCCAGCTGACGATGCAGAGTACGTAGTTCCTTGGGCACCCAAGGAGGGGAGACAAGGGGAACACACAGCAGTTCCAACAGAGGCAGGCCAACACTCTCCAAGGCCTGGGACAGTTTCATGACACCCCGCCAGCACCCTCACCCTGATGAGCGGCCTAGTGTCACAAAGAGGGAAAAGTTTTGGAAGATGGTGAGGGAGTACCTAGCTGACCGTGTCAACGTCCTCAGTGATCCCTCTGTGCCTTATAATTATTGAGTGTCTAAGCTGGACACGTGAACTGGCAATCTAGGCCTTGGAGGTGCTGGCCTGCCCTACCGCCAGCGTTTTGTTGGAGCGGGTATTTAGTGCCGCTGGGGGCATAATAACTGATAAGCGCATCCGTCTGTCAACTGAAAATGCTGACAGGTTGACCCTTATCAAAATGAACATGGCCTGGATTGCTCCTGACTTCTCTACCCCACCAGAGGAAAGCGGCTGAACATAAAGGAACTTTAAATGTGGCTTTTAGGGTGTATTGAATACACTGTATTCCCATGCACCCCTTCCTCTTCTCGTCCTCTTCCTCCATCATATCAAACTGCTTATTAGGCTGCCCTTGACGTTCACCAGCAGGCCCTCACCCCTAATTTTTAAGACGGTCAACAGCAGGCCCTCACCCATAATTTTTAAAACGGTCACCAGCAGGCCCTCACCCATAATTTTTAAGACGGTCGTCAGCAGGCCCTCACCTCTAATTTTTAAGACGGTCACCAGCAGGCCCTCACCTCTAATTTTTAAGACGGTCACCAGCAGGCCCTCACCTCTAATTTTTAAGACAGTCACCAGCAGGCCCTCACCTCTAATTTTTAAGACGGTCACCAGCAGGCCCTCACCATAATTTTTAAGACGGTCGCCAGCAGGGCCTCACCTCTAATTTTTAAGACGGTCACCAGCAGGCCCTCACCTCTAATTTTTATGACGTTCACCAACAGGCCCTCACCCCTAATTTTTAAGACGGTCAACAGCAGGCCCTCACCCATAATTTTTAAGACGGTTGCCAGCAGGCCCTCACCTCTAATTTTTAAGACTGCCACCAGCAGGCCCTCACCTCTAATTTTTAAGACGGTCGCCAGCACGCCCTCACCTCTAATTTTAAGACGGCCACCAGCAGGCCCTCACCTCTAATTTTTAAGACGGTCACCAGCAGGCCCTCACCTCTAATTTTTAAGACGGTCACCAGCAGGCCCTCACCTCTAATTTTTAAGATGGTCACCAGCAGGCCCTCACCTCTAATTTTTAAGATAGTCACCAGCAGGCCTTCACCTCTAATTTTTAAGTTGGCCACCAGCAGGCCCTCACCTCTAACTTTTAAGATGGTCACCAGCAGGCCCTCACCTCTAATTTTTAAGACGGTCACCAGCAGGCCCTCACCTTTCATTTTTAAGACGATCACCAGTAGGTCCTCACATCTAATTTTTAAGACGGCCACCAGCAGGCCCTCACCTCTAATTTTTAAGACGGTCACCAGCAGTCCCTCACCCATAATTTTTAAGACAGTTGCCAGCAGGCCCTCACCTCTAATTTTTAAGATGGCCACCAGCAGGCCCTCACCTCTAGTTTTTAAGACGGTCACCAGCAGGCCCTCACCCATAATTTTTTAGACGGTCAGCTCAGCAGCAGGCCCTCACCCCTAATTTTTTAGACGGTCAGCTCAGCAGCAGGCCCTCTCCCCTAATTTTTTAGACGGTCAGATCAGCAGCAGGCACTCGCCCCTAATGTTTTAGAGGGTCAGCTCAGCAGCAGGCACTCGTCCCTACTGTTTTAGAGGGTCAGCTCAGCAGTAGGCACTCGCCCCTAATGTTTTACATGGTCAGATCAGCAGCAGGCACTCGCCTCTAATGTTTTAGACGGTCAGATCAGCAGCAGGCCCTCACCCCTAATGTTTTAGAGGGTCAGCTCAGTAGCAGGCCCTCACCCCTAATGTTTTACACGGTCAGATCAGCAGCAGGCACTTGCCTCTAATGTTTTAGACGGTCAGATCAACAGCAGGCACTCGCCCCTAATGTTTTAGAGGGTCAGCTCAGCAGCAGACCCTCACCCCTAATGTTTTACACGGTTAGATCAGCAGCAGCAGGCAGTCGCCCCTAATGTTTTAGACGGTCAGATCAGCAGCAGGCCCTCGCCCCTAATGTTTTAGAGGGTCAGCTCAGCAGCAGCAGACCCTCACCCCTAATGTTTTTGAGTGTCAACAGCAGGCCATCAATCATAATTTTTCAAGGGTGTGTCTGATGCCCTACTTTATGTGTAATAAAGGGTGTATTGGAGTGCCTGTTCCTTGTAATTTTTGGCAACCCTTTCACTTAGTGCATAGGCTTCCTAGGAGTCCTACGACATGAACAATTGTACCACAATGTGAATGAGGCGATCCTTTATGTGATGTACCGGTTGTATCGGAGTGCCTCTTCCTTGTAATTTTTTGGCAGCACTTGCGCTTTATATACAAATAAATATATGTTTCCTAACAATATTTCCTCTAAAATCAATTTTATCTTTGGTTTTGGGCGTATTCTTGTCATTCTGTAAAAGTGGCGTAATACTCGGACAACATCGTTCACAGCAGCGACTTTGGAGTCCAAGATGCATCAAGACATCCTCCCCATGCTGTTCCCAAACCATTTCAGTGGTGTTTCCATCATTTTCTCACCTTTCCATATGGACCAGACACCCTCCCCTCTTCAGAGCAGGGGGTGCCTGGTTTAGTGCTCTGGTTCTCCCATTGACTTCCATTGTGCTCGGGTGCTCTGTAGAGCACTCGAGCATCATCTAGTGTTCTACCCGAGGACCCAAGCACCTGAGCACTACGGTGCTCGATCAACACTACTTCTGACCATCTATCTTCCTCTTGATCGCATTCCAGAGGTTTTCAATGAAGTCTGGAGTTTGGGCTGGCCAAAACAGGTTCTTGATCTGGTGGTCCTTCATCCACACTTTGATTGACCTGGCTGTGTGACATGGGGCATTGTCCTGCTGACAAAAACAATTATCAAAGTTGGGGGACATTGTCTGAGCAGTGGTTATGTGGATTCTAGGAAAATATATTTTATTTATGCTATTTTCTTACTTTTTTTAATTATTTTTTATTTTATGTACAAATGTTTTCGTCTTATGTACATATTCTGCTGGCATTCTTCTGTGTAGCAGTATGTGCTGCTTGTGTCACGGTGCTTCTAACTGGATACTGTCTCTCCCCGGGGTCAGGCTCCACAGCAACAAAGGAGTTGTAGTTGGTGGAGTAAGTAGAGTCCAGACGTGGTGAAGTTTAACGGTTTTTACTTGAATAAACTGGCAATAGACTTATATCATCCAAACATTACTTGATCTTTCTCTGGGTTCCAGCAGGCTAAGGTTAAAATGGCAAGTAAATGTGAATACTTTGCTTTATACCTCTGCTGCTGTGCTATTCTCTTGCTTCAGTCTGATTCCTATCAGCTTCATCAACTGTTTCTCTCAGAGGTACAAAGTCCTTTTAGATATCATGTGCTGCTCTCTGAGCTACTTTCCCAAAGCTCCTGCAGCAGTGAGTGGAAACGCTCCCTCACCACACCGCTCCACTCAATAGCTCCAACTCTCGACTCGCCTATAGCTTCCTCCATCTCTTCCATTGGTAGGAAGCAGGGCGCGCCCACTTCTGCCCAAATGGGGGAGAATAGAATGGTAAGTTCCATTGTATCTAAAAGTGCTCTCTGCCAGATACAATGCCACCTGCTGGACAACCAGGCACAGTGCATGAAATAAAATACATAACAGTAACATAGGAATATTATTAAGGCACAGTTTCAGAGGATCTGGAATTAAATACACAGATGACATTCTTTGCTAGCCATTAGAGACTAGCTAGGTGTAAGAATGGTGGCGACCCCGTTGTGGTACTACATATGCACAGATGCCTATTAAATCATAGTATCAGTAAATAGGCAGCTGGGAGGGCTCAGTAACTAGAAATGTATTCCCACCACCAGTGTATATTAGTAGCATCCTTCTAAAGACCACTGATGTGTCCAATGGTTAGTGAAGTTTCTTTCACTGTCCTGTCTCCATCTCCTGTCTTTCATCCTCGTCTGCTCTAAATTAAAAGGTAGATTCACCCACAGAACTGCTCCTTGCTGGGCACATTGCGGGTGATTGATCAAAAATGGTGTTAATGAAATCTAGTTTAGTTGCCCGTGGCATCCAGATGCCACCCTTCATTTTCAAAAGGAGCTCTGAAAAATGAAGGAATCTGATTGGTTGTGACAGGCAACGTCCAGATAAGTTAACTTGGTTTTCCTGATTTCATTCCTACACCATCATAGAAAACATTGTGTTCCAGTCGGGTTCAGGTCTGTATGATAATGACCAGTGAGATGTTCTTACAAATAATATGTTTTATTAAAAAAGATACAAAATGTGACAATGTCAAATAAATAGATAAATATATAAATAAGTTGTTCAATTCACAGATGCAGCCGCCGGCTGGAGACTTTTGTTTGACCAGTGAGGGATCTTTTCAAAATGTCTTCACCTTATTCGTCCGGAGAGGCGAGCGGCCTGCAGTAGATTGTACTTTATGCGTACATGGATTATTCTCCGGGCGCACACTGCATCATCCTGCAGAATAGAAAGATGTAAAGGGAGACACTATATTCTGTTGGTCATTAAAAGAGTCCATGGGGCACATTTACTAAGGGTCTTGTGACTATTTTAGGCCTAAAATAGTTTCAAGTCCCCTTTTTTAACCAGCCGTTCGACAATATTTAGTTGCATGGCCAGTTTTACACTGTGTCTATCAGTTGGATGTGACAGGATGGGGCAGGGACATGTTGAGGACTGGAGTCCCGAACCTGGCAAATTTACGAATATTTTTGCCTGGGGGACTGGCACAATTTTGACTGTCACAGATGCGCCTAATTTATGACAAGGTGCACACCCTATCATAAATTAGACTAACAGCAGTGTAGAGGGGGAAATTAAGACCAGCATAAAAAGCCGGTCTTAGTAAATGTAACCTCGTGTATGATAAGACATGTCAAGTGAAAAGGTAGTCAGTTATTTTGTGACCGCTGTGGTCCTACTGGATCTATTCAGCAACATCATTAAAGGGGTTCTCTGGACTTTTAATATTGATGACCTATCCTCAAGATAGGTCATGAATGTCAGATTGGCAGGGGTCCAACACCCAGCACCCCTGCTGATCAGTTGTATGAAGGGAAAGCACACACAGTGTGCGTATGCCGTCTCCCTTCTCTCTTCCTGCTTGCTGCTGTTATGTCTATGGCGAGCATAAAAAGGGAAGAGAGATGGCATGCGTGCACTGCGTGCACCTTCCTTTCACACAGCTGATCGGCGAGGGTGCCAGGTGTCGGATCCCCACCGATCTGATATTTATGACCTATCATGAGCATTAAAAGCCAGGAGAACCCCTTTAAGATTCAGATAAAGGACAAGATGCAGCAAAAGAGATCCTACTAAAAAAATGTCCTTTATGTACAGTATATATTCAGACTACACCACTCATCATGTACCTTATATTCATGGATACATTTGTCTAAGGCTACTTTCACACGACCGTTGTGTTTAGCGGTCCGCCAAAAAAACGGATGACGTCCGCAAAACGGACAAGAATAGGACATGTTCTATTTTTGTTTGCGGGCTACGGAACGGATATACGAATGCGGAAATGAATTGATCCGCATTTTATCAGAAAAAAATGCAGATCGGAGCCCACAAAAAATACTGTCGTGTGAAAGAGGCCTAACAGTGAGATCAGACATGAAAACATGGATTATGGAGACTTACCTGCTCTTCTAAGATCTTCTCCAGCTTACTGAAATATTCACTTATTATCTTCCCAGATAGGTTATTTTCTGTGGTCCTGGAGATCTGGAGATAAATCAAATCCATTGATTAATGACTCCCTAGTATAACGCTCAGGATAGCTCTATGTTACTTGGTATGGAACTTACACAGCCTTTCAGCAGATTCGACCGGTGATACAGATCTTCCTGAAGCTGCCCCCAGGCTGCCTGGTTGATCACAAGTTTCTCCTGGTGCTTTGTGTAGAACTGGATAATTTTGTACAAGAGTTCACGCACTGTTATGGCTGCAGATTCAACCTGTAAATTCAGTGTCACCATGAGTATTAAACTAGTCAATACCCAAGATGTTTCAGTTATCCTCTAAGGAGAGGTTGTGGAGGAAACAGTGCTGTAATGATCATAGTCACAGGTAATACAAACCAAACCAAGCACAAAAAAGGGGGTTTTTATTACTGTGTGGCTTTATGACTGTATGCCCCAAAAGGGGCATGATTACCATCTGGGGCACTACAAGTGGTGAGTTTGTGTATAGGTGGGAAAAAGTTAGAAAGATGCTAGAGCGAGGAGGCAATTATGTCTGTGCGTTTAACTCTACAGAGATGAAAGAAGTCTTCATATTTCCAAAATTTGCCATTGGGCCATAGGGCTCTATGATCCTGTTAGATGTTTCTATTGTGTATGTCATTGAATTAATGGAGTGTTTTAAAATTCTACCTACACTGGTTTGCTTCTCATCCACCTGAAACCTGAAGACCATTAGATAGGGCTCATGCACATGGCCATTGTCGGCTCATGGCCATATTGTGGCCCGCATACGCTGGGTCTGCAATACACGGGCACCGGCCATGTGCAGCCCACATCACGGATCGCGGACCTTTTCTCTTCAATGGGTCCGCAATTCCAAAGATGCGGGATGGAGGCATGGATCGGAACACCACAGAAGCACTACGGAGTGCTTCCATGGTGTTTCTGGGCGTGCCTCCGCCCTGCAAAAAAGTAGTGCATGCACTACTTTTTTGCGGTCCGGATCCTCGGATGCGGTGAAGGGGAATGTGGTGACCCCAATGTCAGTGCCCGTGCGTTGTGGATCGCAAATTGCGGTCCACAGCACGGGCACTGACAGCACACGTTCATGTGCATGAGCCCATACTCTGATGGTCGCTGAAAGAGGTAACACACAGAGATTCATTTACCTGAGTGGTATTGTAGAGATGACGAGTGTCCGGGAGGGTTATGTCGGTCAGACATTCTTCAGATATCTTGTTCTCTGGAATCTGGAAGAGAATATTTAATTCAGTAGGAGAAACTTTCATATTTATTAGGGCCTTTCTTGGAAGTAGAAAACCAATGTTTAAACATTGTTTTAGTGAATTTTAAGACAATAGATGGAAGTCTACTCAATAAAGGATTCTCATCTATAGGCCAGAGCAAACAGCAGATACAAAAAATATAGCTGGCATGTTAGTGAAAATCATTCGGTGATTAGATAAATATAAATTTTTGAAACGATTAATAAAAAGAACTGCGGTCTTGGACCATGGCATGATTATTCCCTATGCACCACCTTACAGCTCCATTAATGCAGGTGAAGGGTAAATGCAGACATCAGTGCAAAGAGCTCACCATGTGCTCAAAGTTGTTAAGCATCTTGCTGAGAAGATCCTTGTGATTGTCTTGGAGCCATATGCATTTCTTGGAGTAAACAACAGAACTGATGCAGAACAGGAGAAGGAAAGTCCAGGTATTGACTGGAGACATTATCTGGCTGCAGGATACACTGAGAAGAAGATATGAAGTTGGGTAGGAGATTCTGGGTTCTTCTGTCCTGTCCTTGTCTTCTCTCAGTGCTGGGCTCCATGTTCACAGCTTCAGTTATATATATGTATAAAAAAACTAGATGTCAAAAAAGTGAATGCATCCACCAAAAAGGGGATCTTCCACATCAGTTTTATTTTTCTTACAGAAGAGAAGTTTTTAGATTATTGAATGAACCTTTGCTGATTGTGGAGACATCTAGTGGTGATTTTACATAATTCAAGCCAAACTTCCTATATATTGTAGAGATTAGCATATTTCCCAAAATTCATTTTGGATCTGATCTGTCATATTTTATTCTTTCCAAGAAGTTTGACCTGAATCGAAAGTGTCTCAATTGCCCTGGAAAGTCATCTATGACACTGTAAAGTCTCCTAGGACTGTATCCAACAACTTTCAAACTCTGTAATGGAACAGCTGGATAGGGTATTTCTTTTTCTATAGTGAGTTTTTCCTGAAGGGCCCTAATGCAAAATCTGTAACAGGCCCTCATCTACCATGTGCCATTTATTAATCCTGGTTTCTTTTTATGTGGCAGACGGGGCTGTGCAGCAAACTTTGTAGTCTTCAGGAGAAATATTCATGATGCTCAGCACAATGCAAATCGGTGGAGATGTCACCTGTGAGTCACTGGATTTACATTTGCTATGCCCATGAATGCTTCTTTTAAAATGTTTTTAAATCTTTATTAGAAAATAAGGTGACTTTAAACAGATTTTTTGGGGAAAGGGGGTGTCATTGGCCCAGTCTGTCTAGGGCACCAAAATACCTTGTTCTGACCATTCCCACAGATAACTGATCTTAAAACCATGACAAAAATTCTTTGGTTTCATTTTGCAGTGAAGAATCTCTATGTTATGGACAGGCTATGTCCAGGGCCGTATTAACAACTAGGCACCGGGGGCACGGTGCCTAGGGCGGCAGGTTGCGGGGGCGGCACCCCGCCAGGAGTATATAACGATTTAAAAAAAAAAAAAAATCCTGGAATTTCTGGAATTTATATATATTTTTTTTTAATTTCCGCAGGGGGGGGATGTGCTAGGATGCTACTGTCGGGTGGCGCGGGGTATCGGCGACCATGCCGGTGCTAAACTTTTCCCTTTATAAGATGCAGTGCATCTTATAAAGGGAATACTAGCGAGCACTAGTAATGGAAGCGCTCACTAGCCTGCAGGAGGAGGGGGAATGAAGCGCTGGTAGCGCTGTACAGTACTTACCCCTCCTCCTGCTTTCTCTTCCTGAGGCCGGCGCTGCTGTGTCCTGACTGCCTGCAGCGTCAGGACGTACAGAGCGCCCTCTGACCTGACGCTGCAGGAGGTCAGGTGACTTCAGCGCGGGCCCCTGGAAGAGGAGAGAGCGGGGACACAGCCAGGACCGGAGGTAAGTTTTTTTTTTTTTTTCTTGTCTGATCTGAGGTCTGAAGTGGGGGCCAAAAAGGGATCTTAAAAGGTGGGGACAGAATGGGGGGGATCTGAAAGGTGGGGACAGAATGTGTGTGGGGGGAATCTGAAAAGGTGGGGGACAGAATGGGGGGGGATCTGAAAAGGTGGGGACAGAATGGGGGGGATCTGAAAAGGTGGGGACAGAATGGGGGGGATCGGAAAAGGTGGGGACAGAATGGGGGGGATCTGAAAAGGTGGGGACAGAATGGGAGGGGGTCTGAAAAGGTGGGGACAGAATGGGGGGAACTGAAATGGTGGGGACAGAATGGGGGGGATCTGAAAAGGTGGGGACAGAATGGGGGGTCTGAAATGGTGGGACAGAATGGGGGGGGGAATCTGAAATGGTGGGACAGAATGGGGGATCTGAAATTGTGGGACATAATGGGGGGGGATCTAAAATGGTGGGACAGAATGTGGGGTCTGAAATGGTGGGACAGAATGGGGGGGGGGATCTGAAAATGGTGGGACAGAATGGGGGGGATCTGAAATGGTGGGACAGAATGGGGGGGAGATCTGAAATGGTGGGACAGAATGGGGCGGGGGATCTGAAATGGTGGGACAGAATCCCCCATTCTGAAATGGGACAGAATGGGGGGGATCTGAAATGGTGGGACAGAATGCGGGGGTCTGAAATGGTGGGACAGAATGGGGGGGATCTGAAATGGTGGGACAGAATGGGGGGTCTGAAATGGTGGGACAGAATGGGGGGTCTGAAATGGTGGGACAGAATGGGGGGGTCTGAAATGGTGGGACAGAATGGGGGGGGGGTGAAATGGTGGGACAGAATGGGGGGGTCTGAAATGGGTGGGACAGAATGGGGGGGTCTGAAATGGTGGGACAGAATGGGGGGGATCTGAAAATGGTGGCAACAGAATGGGGGATCTGAAATGGTGGGACAGCATGGGGGGGGTCTGAAATGGTGGGACAGAATGGGGGGGGGATCTGAAATGGTGGGACAGAAATGGGGACCAGAAAGGGGGGTCTAAAATGGGGGCCAGAAAAGGGGTTCTGACATGGGGCCAGAAGGTAGGGGGGGGTCTGACATGGGCCCCAGAAGGAGAGTTCTATATGGGGGCCACAAGAGTATGATATGGGCCAGAAGGGGGGGGTATGATTGGGGATCTAATTAGGGGTCTGAAGGAGGTCTGATTAGGGGCCTGAAGCGTCTGACTGGGGGTCTAGAGCGGTCTGATTGATGGTCTGGAGGTCTGATTGGGGGTCTGGGGGTCTAATGAGGGTCTGATAGGGGGTCTGGAGGTCTAATGAGGGTCTGATAGGGGGTCTGGGGGTCTAATGAGGATCTGATAGGGGGTCTGGGGGTCTAATGAGGGGCTGATTGGGGCTTTGGAGGTCTAATGAGGGTCAGATATGGGAGTTTGGAGGTCTAATGGGGGTCTGTAGATGGGGGTCTCATCTGGGGTTTGATATGGGGATCTGATCTGAAAGGTAAGGGGGGTACTGTTTTTCTGTGTGGTGCCAGTATTTTCAGGGGGGCTGTTTCTGTAGTATAGTATGGGGGGTGGGCAGGGTGAGATGTGGAGAAGGTGAGAGGATTATGGAAAAGTAGGAAAGTAAGATGTCTGTTTGTTGAACTCTTCAGAGACGAGGCACAGCTGAAAGAAGTCACCATGGCGGTCTGGTCTGACAGAAGAAGAGGAAAGAGAACGTCTACATCAGAGAAGAGAAGTCACTGGATGTTAGAGGTACATATGTGCCGCTGTATGACCCTGTATGCTCTGTAGTGCTGTATGAAATGTTTTCCAAGTCTGTCTTTGAAGGGGTTGTCTTTTTTTTTTTTTTTTGTATGAGCGCTGCTTTCTCTGCTCTGTTTACTGCTCTTCACTGCAAATTCTATGGCGAGCAGGTGAACAGAGCAGAGAAAGCAGCTCTCATATGAGCTCTGCTCTCTCTTCAAACAGCTGATCGTCAGGGTGCCGGAGGACCCCAGCCGATCTGATATTGATGACCTATCGTGAGGATAGGTCATTAGTAGTAAAAAGAGGACAACCCCTTTAACAGTAGGACTGGAGGGAAGGGATTAGGTTGAGAATTTGGCATGGGGGGTGTTTCAATATTTGCCTTGGGCATCAGAAAAGCTAGGTGCACCAGCGGCAGGTGGGGGGGGTACAGACTGAGGGTAGTTGAGTGTATGGGGATGGTGGGGTAGTTGGGCGGGGGTTAATTGGCTTGGCAGAGGACGATTTTCAGTATCCAGGGGGTTGGGGGAGGATAGGTCACTGTAATAAGTCCAGGAGGAGGCTACTATGGGGGGTGGGGTAACAAGGCTACTATAGGGTTGGGGGGCTACTGAGGAGAGACTACTATGCTACTGTGGGGGGAGGAGGCTACTATGGGGGGTGGGGTAAGAGGGGAGGCTACTATGAGGTGGGGGGGTGAGAAGAGGCTACTATGGGGGGTGGGGTAACGAGGCTACTATGGGGTGGGGGGTTCTAAGGAGAGGCTACTATGCTACTGTGGGGGGAGGAGGCTACTATGGGATGGGGGGGACTGAGGAGAGGCTACTATGCTACTATTTGGGGGCGTGGGGGAATGGGTCACGTTGGGGGGGGGGGCGTCATCACAGAGAGTGCCTAGGGCAGCATGAACCCTAAATACGGCCCTGGCTATGTCCTCTGGTAAAGGCTGTTGGCATTTCCTGCATTGTCTGTGTCTGGATTTCGTCTTCCTGGAGAATCCAGGACACACTGGCTGAGTGTGGCATTGGTTCCTACAGAACTCAAAGTCATATCACCTTCACATTTGGTCACATGCAAGGTAACATGTGTGTGAGTGGGAGCAGTTGTGTAAACACAGCTCTGGTGAGCACACTGACATTATCTGCTTTACCTCAATAAGCAGAGGGCACAGGATGATGGCTAAGTGCGGCATCATACCGAATTGGAAGTCAAACCGCTGTCACATTGTCTCCCCTCCGCCTATCAGCACATGCTCATAAAAGCCAGATATACCAGCATAGGCTTCCACAAAGCAATGCACCTACTCCACACCTGAACCTTTTCAGGTTAGTTTCGGACAAAGCCACTAAAATGGCACATAGTGTCATATTAGTGCACCTGTTAGCGGGAAAAAAAGAAGAAAAAGGGTTCTCACATGACCCTGAGAGGAAGTTGGGGGAGGGCTGGCCCTGATTGACTCCCAGGCTGACAGACAGCCTGGATTAGCCAATCAGTGCTGAATGTCATTATGTGCTGAATGGTTTATGTTTGAGAAGCCATATAAATCTGTGATCGAGAACAAAATATTAGGGCTAAATCCATTTATTATCTCCACACACAGTTCCAAGTTTTTTTATGTTTTTTTTTTTGGAGGACGGTATTGAATTTAATTAAACCATAATATAGGTGGGTAGAGAAATAATTTACCTGTGAGCGTTAATGTGAAATTCAACTTCAGGTCTCAATTGTCCATTTCCGTTTATATTATTTCCACACTGTTGGAATTAAATTTTTCTGGGACTTGTTCAATTTAATTAAACCAGCATGTCATGGTGCGGTTCTGTCACTCCTAGTTGTTGTGTAGGCTGGCTGCCTGTAACCTTGTACTGGCTACAGTTATCCTGTGTATGCTTATTGTCATTTGGGGCGTGCTGGCTGCAGCATTCTGTGACTGGTGTGAACTGACACTTGTGATTGCATGCTTTATGTTTCGGGTTACTAATGGTTCTGGTGGGGTTAACATTCCCTGGTCTGTTCCTGGGTGTAGCTTATCAGGTGCCCTCGTTACAGGGCCGGCGTTAGGGGGGGGCAAACAGGGCAATTGCCCAGGGCCCCGACCCTCTAAGGGGCCCCCTGCTGATCTGCCCAGACACGTGTGTTAAAGAGCTTGTGGCCACACCTGAGAAAAGCACAGATATCAGACCTAGGAGTGCTGGCCTCTGGTCTCACGCCCACTGTAGCCCGCAGGGTCCTTATTGCTGTGGTGAGGAGCTGAGTGCTGCATCCATAGCTCCGGCTCCACAGCAGTCAGGCAGAGCTTGGCCCCGCCCCCTTCCTCTCTCTCTCTCTCTCTCTCACTGGAGGCCCTGCACAGTGAATGTAATGGACTCAGGGGTGGACTGGGAACTTAAAGTGGCCCTGGAAAAATACTAAAAGTGGCCCCATTCTGTAGTCAGGTCCAAATTGATGGAAGGCAGGGCCAGCAATACCGTATTGTAGCACATTATACCACCCCGACAGAGCCAAATACCACAGTCCATCACAAAATACTGCCAGCAGCACAAAATACACCCCCAAAAACTTCCATTGGCCGGCCGTGAGAAGGGCCCAGGCGGCCCCCTGGGCATCGGCCCACCGGGAAATTTCCCTATAAGGTCTATGGCCAATCCGTCCCTGAATGGACTCCTGCTCCAAAGTGTACTGGTGAGTTCAGAAGTCCCCCCCCATCCCCTGTGAACTGAAAAATCTGCTGATGGCCCCTCTCTCCTCTCAGTGCTACAGTAAATTAATGATAGGTACAGGAGGGGAGGCAGCCTGCAGAGAATGTACAGGACCTCTTCTCTACACCCCCCTACCCCACTGTATATGATATAATCTGTCTTATATCTATTTATCTAATGTTATCTATCTATCTCATATCTATCTATCTATCTATCTATCTATCTATCTATCTATCTATCTATCTCATATCTGTCTATCTCCTATCTATCTATCTATCTATGAAAAGAAAAAATGTTGAGCAGCACTTCTTGCCAGGTGCAAATTCCTTTGTAGAATCCCGGACTCAGGAATCTTCAGTAAACAGGAAAAATAAGAGACAAGGCAGCACACTGGTCTTCCGTGAAAAAAAATGGATCTTTATTGCACAACTGCAACGTTTCAACTGCTCTCTGCAGTCTTTGTCAAGCAAAGGACATAGTGCTCACAAGTAGTATATAAAGGAGTGTCAATCAGCGAATATCATAATTACATAATAAATTGAATTCATTAAATATAACATATATCATATAAATCTATCAATTTATTCAAAGTGAGGAAAAATTCATACATCAGTAATATAATCATATACCAGTGATGTTGTGACAGTGATATCAATATTTAGAGATAATTCATAATATTACCCTCTTATTAATAATTAACCAGCACCTGTGTGTGTGAAAATAATTAATACTATAATAAGAAATGCCGGATGACGCTCACCGCACATGTTTGATCCAATACTTGTTGATGTCGGCGTACCTATGAGCGCATCGCGCATGCGCTAGTATAGGGCATGGGAATCCCGTTCAACCTCTATAGTGCGCTTGCGCGCATTCATCTAGAGCTGTAATGCCCATGACAAAAATGGAGATTAACCAAGATTAAACCAGCACCGATATAGTATTAGGAAAAAGAAACTTGATTTGCCAGTTTCAAAACATTTTACTGAGGCAAAACAAAACGAAAATGACCTACGCTTTCGGGTGATTGATCATATTGCCCCTCCTAGAAGAGGTGGTGACCAGTTGTCTATGTTAAAAAAGCGAGAATTATATTGGATATTTACTCTACAATCTTTACAACCACTGGGGCTTAATGTGGAATTTCGAGTGGTATGAACATCTGTGCATCTGCAGTATGCTACCCCTCTATCCTATATGTGGGAATTAGACAAGTGCTCTTGTTTTTTTCTTCTAGTATCAAATTCTCATGTTTTGTTTTTCATGTTGCAGGACATGCAGGGCACATATTTTCATGAATCAAGCCTTCTGGATGACGTCACCCCACATATGATCCTCATTATCTTTTTCTCAACTGGATGTGACCGTACCTATGTGTTTATATATGTTTTTCTATAAGGTTTACACCTATATATGTGGATCCCTTGGTATATTATTTAGATTGTGAATATGACATGCCACTGGTTTGTAACCCTTGGCAACTGATCCCCTTCGGAATTACTGAGGGTGGATCGGTTTGCTTCTGCAATATCCGTTTGTAAATTGGGGCTTGTTGATAACCTTCTGGTGACAGGATTTGGGACATGGCAGTGTCCCTTATCCTCACACGGATAACACTGGCATTTCACCACCATTAACATGGAGGTGATTGCCGGTATCTACAATGCCCCATACACCCCCTGTGCAGTGGGTAAACCGCTCTGTTTACTAGTAACTATGGTTACTCCCGTTTGGCTGTCATTTTGGACACGCGCAAACGTGGTCTGTAATACTTGGTTGAACTACTCCATTTTTGTCATGGGCATTACAGCTCTAGATGAATGCGCGCAAGCGCACTATAGAGGTTGAACGGGATTCCCATGCCCTATACTAGCTCATGCGCTATGCGCTCATAGGTACGCCGACATCAACAAGTATTGGATCAAACATGTGCGGTGAGCGTCATCCGGCATTTCTTATTATAGTATTAATTATTTTCACACACACAGGTGCTGGTTAATTATTAATAAGAGGGTAATATTATGAATTATCTCTAAATATTGATATCACTGTCACAACATCACTGGTATATGATTATATTACTGATGTATGAATTTTTCCTCACTTTGAATAAATTGATAGATTTATATGATATATGTTATTTTTAATTAATTCACTTTATTATGTAATTATGATATTCACTGATTGACACCCCTTTATATACTACTTGTGAGCACTATGTCCTTTGCTCGACAAAGACTGCAGAGAGCAGTTGAAACGTTGCAGTTGTGCAATAAAGATCCATTTTTTTTCACGGAAGACCAGTGTGCTGCCTTGTCTCATTTTTCTTATCTATCTATCTATCTATCTATCTATCTATCTATCTATCTATCTATCTATCTCCTATCTATCTATCTATCTATCTATCTATCTATCAATCATCTCTCTATTTATCTATTATCTATCTCCTATCTATTATCTATCTTCTATCTATCTATCTATCTATCTATCTATCTATCTATCTATCTATCTATCTATCTATCTCATATCTATCTATTATCTATCTGTCTATCTCATATCTATCTATTATCTATCTATCTATCTATCTATCTATCTATCTATCTATCTATCTATCTATCATCTATCTATCTAGAAAAATTAATTCCACAGCACCACCACGAATTGTGCCAAAAGCAAGATGTGTTTATTTCACCAGAGTGACGTTTCAGTCCTTCTCAATGGGACTTTTCTCAAGCAGTAGTGTGCTTTACATCAGTGTTTTCAAATATTTATAGTTCACTTAATTAATTCCAGTCATTACATCATTATTACAAAAATCAATATATAACAATTTTTCACATGATTGTAAATCCATATATATATATTTAGTGCATCCAAGTATATAACATAATTGTGTTCACAGCAACAATTCATAATCAAAAAAGTGCAAAAAACCAAAATTGTGTATAATTCATAATTAGAGATGAGCGAGTAGTGAAATATTCGAAAGTTCGAAATTCGATTCGAATAGACCGCGAAATTCGACTATTCGACCAGATATCGAATCCCATTAAAGTCTATGGGGAAAAAATGCTCGCCACTTGGAAATCTCAATTCGACCACTTGGAGGTCACCAAGTCCACCCTGGAACCTCAGAAAAGGATGCCAACACTGCTGGAATGCAACTGGGACAGCAGGGGAAGCATGTCTGGGTGCATATAACGCGCCCAAGTCGCACTATTACGCCACTATCACAGCCTCTCAACAATACACTCCAAAGACAATCTAACCTCTCTGTAAAGTGAGACCATACAAGGAAACCTTCTTTCCTCTACATTGCCATGGACCCCAAGCCAAACTAGACAAAAAAGAAGATAAAATTCTTGCACCCCTTAAAATCACGTTGCCTATGACAACCACAGATGGCATAGGCAAGGGGGAAAGCAATAGACCCCACCCCTAATTGTCATTGTGTGTGTGTGTGTGAGATGTGGTCAGACATGTCTTCTTTAAAATGTAAAAACAACTCAAAACACATGCAGAAGCCTTAAAATGCCCAAATTGTTGGCGCTTGAGATGTCAGTGACCCGACCTGGCCCAGTGTCATGTCTAGCAGGTAAAAGCAGTGGGGATGTTGAGGGATGCGTAGGACCGCAAAAGGCAGGAAGAGGCCGTGGGCTTGGCCAGAGGCTCATGGAAATTTTGTGGAGGCCCAAGAGGTGAGACGTCTTAAAAATTGTGTGGAGGCTAAAGAGGTGAGACCTCTTAAAAATTATGTGGAGGCCCAAGAGGTGAGACCTCTTAAACATTTTGTGGAGGCCCAAGAGGTGAGACCTGTTAAAATTATGTGGAGGCCCAAGAGGTGAGACGTATTAAAAATTATGTGGAGGCCCAAGAGGTGACACCTCTTAAACATTTTGTGGAGGCCCAAGAGGTGAGACCTTGTTAAAAATTATGTGGAGGCCCAAGAGGTGAGACCCTCGTTAAAAATTATGTGGAGGCCCAAGAGGTGAGCCATAAATATATAAATATTTCTTATTTACGGAGCAATTCTACGGCGGTTAAGGAGGAGGAGGAGGAGGAGGTGGAGGAGGAAATGGCACTTCATACAGATGGCACTTTCACTTTTGGCTGCTTTCCACTGTTAACCTCTTAAACCTTTTTGTGGAGGCCCAAAGAGGTGAGACCTGTTAAAAATTATGTGGAGGCCCAAGAGGTGAGCCATAAATATATAAATTTTTCTTATTACGGAGCAATTCTACGGCGGTTAAGGAGGAGGAGGAGGAGGAGGAAATGGCACTTCAATATACAGATGGCACTTCACTTTTTGGCTGCTTTCCACTGTTAACCTCTTAAACCTTTTGTGGAGGCCCAAGAGGTGAGACCTGTTAAAAATTATGTGGAGGCCCAAGAGGTGAGCCATAAATATATAATTTTTCTTATTTACGGAGCAATTCTACGGCGGTTTAAGGAGGAGGAGGAGGAGGTGTGGAGGAGGAAATGGCACTTCATACAGATGGCAACTTCAACTTTTGGCTGCTTTCCACTGTTAACCTCTTAACCTTTGTGGAGGCCCAAGAGGTGAGACCTGTTAAAAATTATGTGGAGGCCCAAGAGGTGAGACCTTGTTAAACATTTTGTGCAGGCCCAAGAGGTGAGACCTCGTAAAAAATTATGTGGAGGCCCAAGAGGTGAGAACCATTTTGTGGAGGCCCAAAAAATTTGTGGAGGCCCAAGAGGTGAGACCTGTTAAAAAATTATGTGGAGGCCCAAGAGGTGAGACCTGTTAAACATTTTGTGGAGGCCCAAGATGGTGGACCTCTGTTAAAAATTATGTGGAGGCCCAAGAGGTGAGACCTCTTAAACATTTTGTGCAGGCCCACCTGTTAAACATTTTGTTAAAAATATGTGGAGGCCCAAGAGGTGAGACCTGTTAAAATTATGTGGAGGCCCAAGAGGTGAGACCTCTTAAAAATTATGTGGAGGCCCAAGAGGTGAGACCTCTTAAAATTATGTGGAGGCCCAAGAGGTGAGACCCTGTTAAAAATTATGTGGAGCCCAAGAGGTGAGACCTGTTAAACATTTTGTGGAGGCCCAAGAGGTGAG
>ONZH01027950.1:0-174760 GCA_900303285.1 Rhinella marina | reverse complement strand
GAGATGATGCTAGGGAGCGAAACTCTGTGGCGTTCCACTGCTCCCTCATCAGTAGGTACTGTGTCACCCTGCCCAGGACCACGGCCTCTGCCCCTTTACATCACTTGCACGCCCACGTCCTCGACCCTTAGCCCTTGGGTTCAACATTTTGTGTAATCACTAAACTGTAGAATTAATATCTGAGGCCAAAAACGTATTCTCTAGACTGTGGCTAGTGTACCGCACACCACACAATTTTTCACTGCACTGTAGGATATATAAATGAGAGAAAAACGTAGTCTTTAAATGGCGGCTATTGTACCGCAAACCACTCAATTTTTCACTGCACTGTAGGATATATAACAGAGAAAAAACGTCGTTTTTAAATGGCGGCTATTGTACCGCAAACCACTCAATTTTTCACTGCACTGTAGTATATATGACTGAGAGAAAAAAACTTATATTTTGTAGACTCCGGCTAGTGTGCAGCACATGACAGAATTTTTCACTGCACTGTAGTATATATGACTGAGAGAAATAACGTATATTTTGTAGATTCTGGCTAGTGTACCGCACACCAAACAATTTTTCACTGGACTGTAGTATATATAAGTGAGAGAAAAAACACATTTTCTAGACTGTGGCTACTGTACCGCACACCACAGAATTGTTCACTGGACTGTAGTCACCGCCATGCTGTGTCAGGCTAAATTTTGGGGGGGTTCAGCTGCTATCTTAGTGTAACCAAGCCACTCTGGGGTTCACCGCCATGCTGTAAACTGCAATCTCAGTCTTAACAAGTCAACCTGGGGTTCACTCCCATGCTGTAAACTGCAATCTCAGTCAAACTTTGTAATTTAGGGGTTCACCACCAAGGTGTGCTAGACTACAATTTTAGCGGGTTCACCTGCAATCTCAGTCACAGACTGTCATTCAGGGGTGCACCACCAAGCTTTTTTAAACCATTTGTTTCTGAGGGTCACCTCCAGGCTCTCACCCACGATTTTTTTTGAGGCTCGCCACTACACTGCCGGCCAAAATTGTCTTGAGGGTCACCGGCGGTCTCTCCCCCACAACTTAAAGGAGGGTTACTACCAGGCCCTGGCACACAACATTGTCTTGAGGGCACTAAAAGGCTCTGCACCCACCCACGTGTGGAGACTAATAGGTGGGTGCAGTGTGCGTCTTAGCCCATCTGGAATTAGGAAAGCTGGGCACTGTGCTTGGAGGTCTTTGTGTCTGCCGTGGACAGGGTGGGTGGGTGGTGGGTGCGTGTTTGACCGTCTGGGATGGGGAGAGCTGGGAACTGTGCTGGGAGAACTTTGTGTACACTGTGGACTACTGGGTGGGTGCGGGGAGGGAGACGCTTATGCCTGTGTCCTGGGGCGGGGGATAGGACAGCAGTGCCAGCATGGGCAGTGGTGTCACCTGCAGGTGGTGATGGACCTTCGCTGCACCTAGTTGGGTGCTTTACTAACATGTGATGGGCATGTGCCTTGCCCATCTTGGTCTGGGTCAGCACAATTGTCTTGAGGGTCACCACCAGGCTGTTGCCCAGAATTTGGCGTAATGCTACGATTAGGCAGCCTCAGAGGCATCCATGCATGCTGCCCCTGCTGTTTCCTGTCCATTTCCGTGGTGTTTCCATCATTTTCTGAGGTTTCTAGGTTTTCACACAACCTTCCCTGTGCAGAGCTTTGGTCCCCTGCAAAAAATGCTCGAGTCTCCCACTGACTTCAATGGGGTTCGTTATTCGAAACGAGCACCCGAGCATCCAGAAAAATCCTTCTCGAATAACGAGCACCCGAGCATTTTAGTGCTCGCTCATCTCTACTCATGACACATCCAAAATTGCTGTGTAGTTTATATTAATATTTAAATATATTTCTATGATCAATAATTATTTATGTTAATTAGAATACTCATTGGCAATATATTATGTGTAACGCTGCATTTACCCACTAGAGGTCACTGTCAGACAACTGAAATGCGATATGTCCTGGTTTTGCATTGTATTATTAAGCATATAGGAATTACTTTATTATAGTGAAAAGCACTGTATTGTTATTAAAAATTATTTCAATTAAAATCATTAATAAGAATTAAATGGCTCCAGGATGTAAAGGTGCTTGGCCTATAAAGCATTTACATTGCTGGAGAATATGGTTATTCATTTGTGGTATAACTGGAGAAGTATTGAAGTGGTGACATTTCCTGAAGGGGTATTCTGGTCTGAAGCATCAATTATCCTGTGGACAGGTGATAAATACTAGATCTGTGGGGTCCGGCAATTGGCTGTTCTCATCAATGCCATAAACATTGAATAGAGCACAATTCAAACTTTTTTTAGCCATGATCGAGCAGCTGACAGCTTTGAAGCAGATCTCACCCTACATTTGGGAAGGGTGAAATCCTCAGCTAAAACAGCAAACATAATTGACTTGCTGTGTATTTGGAAATTCACACGGCAGGTCAATTTCTGTGCAGAAAAAAAATCCACAAAGTGTACATGAGTGTTTATCTCCTATGTCATCAGGAGTCCAGGTTGCTGCTTTTACCTTCCACTATTCTTTAGGGTTCATGCACGTGGCCGTGGTTTTTGTCTGCAAGCAATCTGTATTTTTTGCGGATCAGATGTGGATCCATTCACTATAATGGTGGCGCAAAAGAAGGGGACAGCACACTGTGTACTGTCCGCATCTGTATGTTCGTTCCACGGCCACGTAAAAAAAAAATAGAAACCGCTTTAGACAAGGACAGGACAGTTCTACAGAGGGCAGGACATTCTGTAAAATGCAGAAGGCACCCTGCCAGTATCTGTTTTTGGCGGAACCCTAGCATTGTGGGTGACGCTATAACCCCTTTAAATCCTGTTAATTAAAGGGCATGCATGCATCAAACAGCTGATCTGCTAGGGGTACTGGGAGTTTGACACACACAGATATTTATCCTGAAGATAGGTTATCAATTTTACTCCCGGAAAAAAACCTTTTTCCATGATGTGTAAGGGCTTATGGACACAGATGTATTTTTGGCCCGCATCCGGGTTGGTTACGGACTCACTTACTTCCTTGGGATCTGTAAAAAAGATAGAACATGTCCTATTCTTGTCCATTTTACAGACAAGGATAGGACTGTTCTATAAAGGCCAGGATGTTCCGTTCCATGGCATGTGTATGCATGGGCCCTTAATTACACAAATCTGTTGCTTAACTTCAGAAATCTTAGATTTAATCAATATGTTAATTAGGGCTTCAGTGCAGTCTCTCGGTGCACTTGAGCTCCTCCGCTTTCCCATCTTAGACATGCCTTCTAGACTTGACTGACAGGGCCTGGCGTGCATGCACTGTTTATTCTATAGTTGGCACATATGCAATAGGCATCACTGGAGTGGGGAAGCCCAATAGAGATATAGTGTATATGTGTCGATTAAAGAGTCAACAGCCCATGCATGGGATTATGGGTTATGATAAAGCCTTGCCCTGACAGTCATGGGAAGGGGACGAGGCTAAATCAGATCTGTGGAACAGCACAACAGATATGACCACTTAAAGGAAATCTGTCCACTACTTCTACTGTATGTAATCAACAATAATGCAATGTGCATGTACTGTCTTATATCATTTCAACCATACCTTTGTTAGTTTTATCTGTACTTTCAAACTCCAGAAAATTAACTTTCTTTGCAATGCAAATAAGTGCCCAACAGGGCATCACCAAGGGCTTCAAGAGCCCAAGCCCACGTCTCGCAAGAGCCCAAGACCGCCTCTTCATCACTAGCATTACCTACCCTTGGGCTTTCCACCCCTCTTCTTAGACATCACTTTTCCTTCAAGTTTGCTCATAACTTCACAGGAGCGGCCCATGTCCTATACTTAGAGTGAGTCCGATGCCCACTGCAGGGAAGGCACTCTACGCCTGTGTACATTTTTAGTGAGACACAGGCTGATTTTGCAGGCGGAGCTGAAGGATAATAGTGACATCTAAGAAGAGAAGCAGAGTGGAAAGCACAAGGAGAGATAATGCAGAAGAGGCAGTCTTGGGCTCTTACGTGAAGTAGGCTTGGAGGAGGAGGTGGTCCTGGGCTCTTGAAAGGGTATGGCCTGCGGGGCTCTTTGGAACTCATTTGCATAGCAAATAAAGTGCATTTTTTGGAGTTTGTACAGATAAAGCTAATAAAAGTATGTTTGATAAATATTGCACTGACGTAGTTTACATATAGTAGAAGTAGCTGACAGTTTTCCTAGATATTTTTATTAATGACCTATCCTCAGGTCAGCCTATTGACCTAATATTGACCTATTATCAGATCAGCGCGGGTCCGACAGTTGGCACCCCCACTAGTCAGTTGGTTGAAGAGAAGGCCACGCTCTGTGCGAGCGCAGCTTTCCCTTCATTGTTTACCTCTTTGCTGTCAACATCGCAACGGTGAGCTGTGTAATTATAAGTTGTCCCATTCACTTCAATGGGATGGAGAGCTGTCCTGTAGAATTCATGACCCAGTGCTATATGGCTGTGTTGAGTCCTGCAGAGCTGGAGCCACCCTTATAAGCTACTGCTTTGGTTAAAAGAAGAGGTCCCAAAAATTATATCCTATGAGATCCATATTCTCTAATATGCAAGGGAGTTGTTCATTTGGGGTTCTCTGGGACATTAAAACATTTTTTTGTAATTTTCCTGTGAAAACAAGAACCTTTCTAATTTCTGTTGCAAATTACTGCCATTTCCAAGGGCCCTGGGCCGGGCACATGACACTGCTGTTGGTGTTTTCATGAGTGTACTGGTCCTTACTTTGTGTCTTCTCTACAGGCTGTACTAGGTCTATGTAGTGTCAATGATGACCTTTGCATTGCTGAAAGTCTCACCCTAATACACGTGCACTGTTAGACTTCTCATGCACCTGCGTCCCTGAGCTGCATAGAAGCTGAAATGCACATGCGCTGCTTTACCAGGACCTATCAGCAACGTGGGAATGTTTTATGAGACCTTATTATAATAAAGACCATCACCTCTGTACATAGCTGTGAAATAAACTTTTTTCTTTCATGTATTGGTTCATGGTAGGGGTCAGAGGTGGAGGAAATAGTTTATCACCATGATGGGCCAGTAACAGTGTTGATGTTGGGTGCAGTTAGATCCAGAGGTGAGCTGTCGAGATTGTGTTATTCTTTGATGAGTGTAATGTGTGAAAACTGCAGGATCACATAAGAGTCCTAAGATGCTGCGAGGGGTGCATTGAGCACAGTTACAATACCAGGAGGAACTAGCGCTGGATAAGCTGCAGGCACTAGGCATGATGTCTCTGGTTGGAAGCATGCAACACTTTTCTTTTATTCCTCTCTACTTCTAAATTCACATAAATATATAGCTGTCTCTCTCTAGACAGTGGAGAAGGAATTTAGGGTGCGGCATTACATGCCATAAGGTTATTAGCATACCTCCCAACTTTTCAATAGAAGGAAGAGGGACACTGTGCAGTGCTTGAAGTGTGCCGCGGCAAATTGTTTCCGCACTAGGCCACACCATTAACTCCACCTAAAACATAACTAAACACCTAATCTCACCCAGTCCCCTAAATGCCCCCACATAGTGATTATTCCCCCTCTATACCACCAAACAGTACTTATGCCAGCATTGTGCCCCCTACACAGCAGTTATGACCAGATATGTGCCCCTTCACAGTAGTTATGGCCAGATATGTACCCCCTCACAGTAGCAGTGCCCAGATATGTGCCCCCTCACAGTAGTTATGCCCAATTGTGTGTCATATTACTGTCAGGGGGCACATATCTGGACATATTACTATTAAAGTGCCCCCTGATAGTAATATACCAAGTAAAGTGCCCCCTTCACAGGCAGTAAAAAAATAAACTCAACATACTTACCTCGTTCCCCAGCAGCACGACACATGGAGCTCACGGATGGCCTGCAGTGTGGAGAACCGGCAGAAGGGAGGAATGATGAAGAAAAGAGCCGACCGACGGCTCTTGCTTCTTCATTACCGCCAACTGTCTCTGATTCCTATGAAAGCAGGGACAGCTGCCAGAAAGCGGGACATACCTCCCCCGTACTGGGACCGCTGGACAGCAACTGAAATCCGGAGCAGTTGGGAGGTGTGTATTAGTGGAAGCACTGGGGCTAGGAGTGAGGGACTATTTTCTATTCTGATGCAGGTGCTTGATTGTCACATGTAATATGCTGCTGTCCATCCACAAAAAGAGGGGAGATAAGACCTCCACATATAATAGTAATGTTTATTTTACGTAGCGCCAACATATTCAACAGCCCTTTACATTCAGATGTTACATTCTAACAACTAATTAGCAAAAACAAAAAGAGCAATGTTCATAAGAGCCCTGTGCATAAGAGCTTGCAATCTACTAGAAGGTAGGGGTTAGGTAAGAATTGCTTGGTTTGTAGAATCTGTAGAATCTGTCTTCAGACCCTTTCACTTTTTTTACATTTATGTTGCGGTGTTGTTCTTTAAAAAAACACAAAAAAAAAACAAACTAGTTTTTCCCCATCATTCTGCACTCAGCACCCCAGAATGAGAAAGAATGTTTGAAATCTTTGCCAATTATATTAAAAAGTTAAACATAGAATCTTGCTTTGACATAATTATTCAGACCCTTTGCAGCCTCCAGTCTTGTATGATGCCACAAGGTTTGAACACCTGGATTTGCTGATTTACTGCCATTCTTCTCAAGCTCTGTCAGATTGGATGGGGACCATAGGTGGACTGCTAGGCTCAGGTCTATTTAGAGATGTTCGATTGGGCTCAAGTCAGGGCTTTGGCTGAGCCACTCAAGGACATTCACAGAGTTGTCCTTAAGCCACTCTGTTCTGTCTTAGTGTGAGCTTACGGTCACAGTCTTGTTGGAAGGTAAACTTTCTGCCCAGTCTGAGGTCCTGAGCACTCTGGATCAAGTTTTCATTAAAGGAAATGTGTCACCAAAATGTTAACTGCCAGTTAAAACCAGATAGCAATACATACCTTTACATTTTCATAATCCGTTTTTATTTTCTGATTACAGATTTTTTATTCTATTGCCTTAACATGATTATGGAGGCCATCTTGCCTGAGTTGTTCTTAACAGCCTTTAGATAGCATTAAAAAATTGCTTTATGGCAGCCCAATGGTCCATAGACACAGTGGTCAGGAGGGGGCTTCATTGACTTCTGTGGGAGGGTTTTCTAGGCATGCTCTGTGATCTGTGCAGAGATCATTGTACAAGGGAAGAAGAGATAAGCCTTGACAATCACCTATTGTGAATGGAGGATTCTGTCTTGTCTATACACAGAGGTGATATCATTACAGGCATGATTAGGATGACAGATAAGCAGGATGACAGACCAAGAAGTGGTGCCTATTATTAGGCTTAGTGCTCAGTGTGAAAACTTTATATTTTATGTTGTTTGTTTAAATATATTGTAGATATTGGCATGTAAAATTAAAAATATCAAAAATTCTTTTAAATGTTAAACATTATTTAAACAATATGTCATTTTTTCATGAAGCATTTCCTTTAAGAATATCTCTGTACATTGCTCAATTCAGCTTTCTCTCAACCCTAACCAATCTCCCTGTCCTAGCCACTGAAAAACACCCCCACAGCATGATCTGGCCACCACCATGCTTCACTGTAGGGATAGAATTGGGCTGAGCAGGTGATGAGCAGTGCCTGGTTTCCTCCAGACACAATGCCTAGAGGCCAAAAAGTTCAATCTTGGTTTCATCAGACCTGAGAATCTTTTTTAATCACACTCAGAGAGCCCTTTAGGTGTGTTTTTGCTAACTTCAGATGGGCTTTCATGTGTATTTTACTAAGGAAATGCCTCTTTCTGGCCACTCTGCCATAAAGCGCAGATTGGTGGTCGACCGTCTGGAAGTTTCTCCTGTCTGCACACGGGATCTTTGGAGCTCACCCAGAGTGACCATTGGGTTCTTGGTTACATCTCTTACCAAGGCTCTTCCCACTCGATTACTTCGTTTGGTGGGGCAGCCAGCTCTAGGAAGAGTCCTGGTTGTTCAAAACATCTTCTATTTAGGAATTATGGACGTTACTGTGCTCTTGGGAACTCTTTCAGTACAACAGCAGAGGTTTTTTCTACCCTTCTCGAGATCTAAAAAAACAAAAAAAAACAAATCTCAGACAGAAATGGATGAAACTGATGCCAAATGTGCATAACTTATTTCTGTTCTTTTGTTAGACCAGAAGAACGGAAAAATAACAGTGATGTGAACTCCCCCTTAGCGGAGTCATAGCAGATGAGATGTGGCCTTATATAGACAGGGGTATGTTCACACAGTTAAATCTGCCACTGATTCAGCAGTAGAAAACAGGCATTTTCAGCTGCTAAATCCACAACCAAAACTACCACAACCAAGTTTTCCTATTGACTTTAAAGGCTATGTACACCAATTTTTTTTTATCATTGCGTTTTATTCATTTTGGACTAAAAGTCATTTTTTCATTTGGTCTTTATTAAAAATATTTCGCCATTCTGTCACAAAGTTTCAACTGTTTTTCTAGCTGTGTGAATGCTAATTTCATTGGTCATCTAATAACCTTTATCTGTAAATTACTAAAAGGTCAAACACTTTATTTAAGCCACATTCTTATTAAAGCTAAATTCTTATACTACTTATGAATGTTTATAAGGTCAGAGATCACAGATAAAGGGGACCATCAGCTCCCTGCCCGACGGAAAAGAGAGAAAATACAGATCCTGCTAGAAGATAAACTCAAAGCTGTGCAGGGAAAACGGCTCATCATTTTTAATAAAGACCAATTTAAAAAATGATTTTTAGTTCAAAATCAGTGCAATGCAATAGTTAAAAAAATGCCACCATCTAACCTTTAATGTAAAAAACTGCACCTTTCGCACATGGTACAGGTTTTTTCAATAGCTGATTTGAAAAACGCTTGAGAAGTGACATGTTACTTCTTGAGGTTATAGTCACATGAATTAAATCAGCAACGGATTTAAACAGTGGAAAACAGCTGTTTTCCAATGTAAGATCCGCTGTCAATAGCTTTTCACTGATTTCAACAGAAAAAAACGTCACCATATGCACATGGTGGCATTTTTTTCTGCTGCTAAATGGAAATCCACGTCTAGCGTAGCATGTTACTTCATAGAAGCAGATTGATAGGGGATTTTGTATTGAAGTCAATGAGGAAGTGGAAAAAAACCTAGTGGTTTTAGAAGTGTTTTTAGTGGAGTTTCCACTGCCTAAAATGCTTCTGAATTATATCCTAACCAAGCGCTGGGTAAGAAAAACTCTGGCAAATCACTTTTAGTCCTCTTTTAAATCCTCTTCCAAATCCTCTTCTAAACCAGTTGTAATACTCTTCAAAATCCACCACCAAATTAGAAATCTGCCACCAAAACCAACCTGTTTTCGGCTACTAATCTGCTACCAATTTTTCTGCTGCTGATTTTGTTATTTGAACCTATCCTTACAGATAAATGGGGGAGAAGACACAGGTGGGTAGTTAGGCTACTTTCACACTAGCGTTTTAAAATTCCGGTATTGAGTTCCGTCATAGGGGCTCAATACCGGAATAAAACGCTTCAGTTTTGTCCCCATTCATTGTCAATGGGGACAAAACTGAACTGAAGACAACGGAATGCTCCTGAAAGCATTCCGTTCCGTCTTCAGACCGGAGAACAAACCGCAGCATGCTGCGGTTTGCTCTCCGGTCCAGGCATCCGCACCAAGACGGATCCGGAATGACCCCCAATGCAAGTCAATGGGGGTGGATCCGTCTGGTGTGACCATAATGGTAACCGGATCCGCCCTCCATTGACTTTCAATGGAGTCCATTACGGATCCGGGTACACATAGACACATACAGACATAAACATACACATAAACATACACACACATATAGACATACAAATACACATACATACTTACATGCTCCCCGGCAGGTCTTCGGAGCGTCGGAGCGTCAGGACGGCTCACACAGGTCACGATTCCCCACAGCGCCCTCTGCTGGGCGCCTGGTGGAATCGTCAGATGACGATTCCACCAGGCGCCCAGCAGAGGGCGCTGTGGGGAATCGTGACCTGTGTGAGCCGTCCTGACGCTCCGAAGACCTGCCGGGGAGCATGTAAGTATGTATGTGTGTTTGTATGTCTATATGTGTGTGTATGTTTATGTGTATGTATATGTATGTGTATGTACTGTGTGACATGTGTGGGGCCGGAGCGCAAGGTTCCGGCTCCACACATGTCACTGCGGCAGGCCTGATCCGGCAGCACCCTTCACCTGCCGGATCAGGCCTGCCGCCAGTGTGAAAGTAGCCTTAGTTATGATATGTAGGTTAAAAAAAGAGAAAGAAAAAAAATGTAAAAATTACACTGGAAAGCCACATTTTTTTGCATTGATATCGTTAAAACAATGGTGTGTATTACTCCCTAATTTTTTTTATTTAATTCTCGGGATACACTACTCACAAAAAGTTAGGGATATTTGGCTTGTGGGTGAAATTTCAGGATGAACCTAAAATGCACTCTTTTGAATGCACATGTCCAACTGTTCAATGTTTCAGTACTTTTTGCACAACTTGCTGTTCTCTAACAAGGAGCTTAACGGCAAAATTCACAACAGGTCTTTGATTATCGGCTACAATACATTTCCTGGTTCAATTAGAATTGCTATTTAAAAAGGACCTTTCACCACTCCTGACATGCCTATTTTAATAGCTTCATGCATTCCCCATGTAATAACAATTCTGGAACATCTATTCTTATGGCTCTATATGGTGCCATTCCTTTATTTTTTCTACTAGACGTTATGAATGAATTGCTAGCAGTCTGCAGTAAGGGTACAGAGAGGTGGTAACCAGTTGGGGGTGTGTACCTGCACAGACGGACTCTATCCAATCAGTGCTGCCATTCTCAGACTGTGCAGGGACACACCCCCAACTTGTTACCACCCCTCTGTACCCTTACTGCAGACTGCTAGCAATTCATTCATAACTTCTAGTAGAAATAAAAAAAAAAAAAAAGAATGGCACAACAGAGACATAAGAATAGATGCTCCAGAATTTTTATTACATGGAGATTGCATGAAGCTATTAAAACAGGAATGTGAGGAGTGGTGAAAGGTCCTCTTTAAGGGGAATTTCACCAGAACATATTCAGTGCAGTAAATCATGTTTCATGTGACAGAACTGAACACAATTTATAATGATGTGTTCTTGCCTGGCCTCGGCTGTACTGAATTGTACTAACGTAATGCCATCAGTATAATGCCGTGAATCACAGGAGCAGTGCTCAGTCTGGGAAATACTGCTGTCACACAGAGCTTCCTTCCTGCCCTCTCTCGTGAAATTGACTTAAAGAGTAACTAAACTTTTGAGTCAAATTTTAATAAGATGTTCCTAATGCCCTAATAATAGTTTGTCTAATATACTTTATTAATGGATTTTGTATTTTTATTACAATTTATTACAGTTTCAACCCCCCGTGGGCTCTTAGCTTAGTGGAGCAGGCAAAAGCAGGAGCCCGCTCCGCTCAGCTAATCCTGGCATAGCACATGGGTACAGGGCTACCCATGTGCTATGCCAGGAATTAGTAAACCTCTGGGGGGCACAGGCAGGAGCAGCAGCGGTGTACAGAAATGTAAATTTTAAGCGCACAGTGCATGGTCCTGCCTGAACTCTAATGTTTTGTACTGATGGTGCAAATTATGCGAGTGCAAATCATTACAGTTGAGGTCGGGCAGTAACACACAGCATCATAAATCATTATAAGGCTGTGAGTCTATGTCATAGGAGCAGCATTCGGGATGGGAAATACTTCTGGCACATGGAGAGTATTTCTTGCACTGAATACGCTTATGTGAAATTGGCCTAAGTGTTCTATTTCTCTGGAACGTCACCATAGGTAGGGGAACTGTTTCACAGTGCTTATTGAAATCAATGTAATACAGGACAGGTCCTCCACTCTGGTCAAGTTATGAGGACGCTGAACAAGGGACCCCTCTATTAATTTTACTGCCTAAAAGCATGGTGGCTCAGTGGTACCTTGCAACGCTGGGGTTCTGGGTTTGAATCCGACCAAGGACAAACATCTGCATGGAGTTTGTATGTTCTCCCCATGCTTGTGTGTGTTTCCTTCGGGTACTGCAATTTACTCTCACACTCCATACATACTAATAGGTAAGCCCCATTGGGGACAGCCTGATGCGGAATGCAGTAGGGCTATATAAGTGCATAAAATAAATAAATGGGTATATGAAAAGGTTTTTCTAAATTGGATAATAAATTGTCCAAACAGCAGCTTTACTGCCAAATGAGAATGCATCATAATGTTAGCGTCACACCAGCTTTGGGCTGTACATGCACAATGCTAATATACTATCATTACCAAAACATATGCCAAAAAAAGCGTCCCTTGGGCAGATGTTTGGCCGGTATACATGGTCCTACCATTGCTTTAAAATCAGGGTTTTTTTTTTTTATGAAGTCATTGTCCCTTTACAGGCATACAGTTGCCTATATCGGGTCATATTTTTGCCAGTTTCAGTGTTCCTCTTTAATATCATTCCTCAAATGTGAATTTAGCTTTTCATGAGCTACATATAACATGGATGCCTATTTCATACATGACTTGCATTGCACACAAGAAGACCATATACCTACTTACAAAACATTCTTGAAGGTGTATCACATTTACAAAATGAAGTTTACCCAACCATTGACGCATAAGGTCACATGTTCTGCCAGCATTGCTCCAGCTAGCAAATTCACCAATGGGCAGATTAGGTCAACCCCAAGTTCTAAAGTTCTGAAAGAAGCCAAAATAAAATCTGAGTGTACTTGGGGTTTAGGTTGTGAAACATTTACTCGAAAGACAGAGCGCCTTGAATTCAAACCATGTTGTGCAAGCTGGATGACAAGCCCCGTCACGGTGAACATTCCTCTGGCTGAGCCCTCTTCATTTAGTCTCAGTGCTGTAGTAACTAAGCCAGCTGTTCCCTACAGACCAGAGTTGTGACAACAGGGATGTTTATGAGTTGAATAAACCTCTCTGGGTTTGCACCTGCCTTCTGGTATAGCACAGGGAGTTTTGGCAAAAGCACCCGGAAAATCAAGTTAACTTTTCATGGGGAAAATATTCCCAGGTGGTAACCGAATCTTTATTCAGTCTCACACACGTGTGATGTGAGGTTGGGGACACTCCATCATGAACACTTAAAAATATGTTTTTTGGGATTTACTTGTTACATTTCATTTTCTGCTTTAACAGTTCCATCAATTGTTAGAAAATACAGGAATCAACAGAATTCCACCTAGTTCCAATCTGTAGCACATGGGAGGGGTATAAAAGCCAGATTGAAAACAAAGTTTTTTAGCCACATGAAACCTCAAAAATCAGATCAAGTTTTGTAGGATGATTGAGTGACGTCTCCCAACACTGGGTTATGAGCCAGGTGTCCAGCAATAGGTGTTACTTTGAACTCATGCCACCGCTCTCAAAGGCTGTCATGGTGCACAGCAAGATGGCAGTGGAGGCTGGAATGGAGGTCTATCTTCTTCCTCGATGAGTCCCGCTTTTGTCTTGGTTGCAGTGATAGCCAGAGATTGATCTGGAGACCACACAGGCAATGCCATGAAGAGGCACAAGGGAACATCATACCAGACCTACCCCCAGGATTATGGTATGGGGTGGCATAATGTTCGGTAGCTGGACCCCTCGAGTGTTCATTTCAGATATACTAACAGCTAAGCATTATATTGGAGAAATGGTCGTACCATTGGTTCCATGGCCAAATCAAAGTGTCCCATTAATAGTTTTTCAACAGGACAAAATGCAGCATGTTGCTCATGCTACTATGACCTGCGGTGTGTTCAGAATTGTCTCCCTTCGTGCACATCTGGGACATCATTCGTTGGCAATTGCAAAGGTAGCGGCCAGCAGATCTTGATGATTTTTGTGACCAAGTGCATTCAGTGTGGCAGAACAGTCCTGAGATAACTATTAATAACAATTGATAGCCTGCCAAGGTGTGCATTTCTGTGAGTGGCGCTCACTCAATACTGAATGAAGACATTTTTTAAATATTTTGTTTAATTTTTTATTATTTGCATATCATTAACATGCATATAGATCCTGTGATTTCCATAATTATATGACTTTTCCTTCTTGGTGTTGCAATTTCAGTGCTTAGGAGTGTTGCTCCATGGTGCGTCGTTCCTCTGCCAATCCAACTAGAAGTATATGAATGAATTGCCAACTGGGTGTTACCAATTCGGGGTGCGTCCCTGCACAGTCTGCACTGACCAATTAGTGCTGCTAGTTGTAAACTTTACGGGCACACCACTTTGACAAGTGGGAATGATAATACCCAGCTGACCATTCCTAAATTTATAGTAGGAATAACAGAGTGAATAGAGTCATATAAAAACATGTTCCAGAATAATTTAATGGTGAATGTAAGTCGTTACTAAAACAAACATGTCATGAGAGATGACAAGTCCTCCTGGGTTTTCCAGACATTAACTACTGATAACCTATCCTCAGAGTAGGTCATTAGTATCTGATCGGTGGGGGACCCCTGCAGATCAGCTGTTTGAGAAGGCACCGGCGCTCCCGTGAGCGCCAAGGCCTTCTCTCAGCTCACCAAGCACTGCGCTGTACATTGTACAGCGGCTGTGCTTGGTATCGCGCTCAGCCCCATTCACTTGACCACGTGACCGATGAACGTGATGTCACTGGCCTAGGAAAAGTTGAGAGAAGGTCTCAGAGCTCACGGGAGCGCCGGTGCCTTCTCAAACAGCTGATCGGCAGGGGTCCCGTGTGTCGGACCCCCACCGATCAGATACTGATGACCTATACTGAGGATAGGTCATAAGTAGTTAACTCCCGGAAAACTCCTTTAACCCCTTCGCGCCCAGCGCCGTACATGTACAGCGCTGGGGCGATGCGGGCACATGGCGCCCGCTCGCAAGTGCGGCGGGCGTCATGGCCGGCAAGTCTCTGCTGTTTCTAACAGCAGAGACTTGCCGCTACTTACCGCCATCGGCGGCGTCTTCCTCGGAGTTTAGATGCCGTGATCACGGCATCTAGTTGCGTCTCAACCTGGAAGCATTCGCTTCCGGGTGGTGTACAGACACCCCGTGTGGCCAATCGGGGTGTCTGTACACCATATGAAAACTGTAATCCTCGCTGGTGAGGATTACAGTTTTCAAAGTGCAATTCTTATTCTGGCCACTAGATGGCAGGCCAGGATAAGAAATGAGCAATTCTTGGATTTCTGAGTCTATAAAATCCATAATTGCTCATAAAGAAAAAAAAAACAAACCACAATATATAAGCCCATATTTGAGCTTTCAAATAGTAAAAAAAAAATTTAAAAAAAATGTTAAAAAATATATAAAAAATAAAAAAGATATAAAAGTTCAAATCACCCCCCTTTCCGTATAATTAAAAAATAAATACCTAAATAACAATAAATATGGGTATCACCGTGACCAAAAATGCCCGTACTTTTAAAATATAAAAAAAAAAATTCCAATACGGCGAATTGTGTGGCGGAAAAAAGCGTCCAAATGGCGATTTGCCGTTTTTTGTCGCTTTTTTTTTCTAAAACAAAATTAAATAAAAAGTGATCAAAAAGTCATACACACCCCAGAATGGTATCAATAAAAACTTCAGATCGTCCCACAAAAAATGAGCCCCCATACAGCTCTGTACACATAAATACCAAAAAGTTATAGGGGTCAAGATTTGACAAGGAAAAAAAAAAAAGGGCAACTTTCTAATTATTTTATCACTATGAAAACGCAGGAAAAACTATACATATTAGGTATTGTCGGATTCGTACTGACCAGTAGAATGAAAGTAACGCATCAGTTTTAATGCACATCGAACGCTGTAAATAAGAAACCCGTAGAACTGTAGCGGAATAGCGTTTTCTTTGCAATTTCACCCGGTTTGGAATTTTTTTCCCGCTTCCCACTACACCGTATGCAATATTAAATGGTGGCGTTGGAAAGTACAACTTGTCCCGCAAAAAACAAGCCCTCATACAGCTATGTGAACAGAAAAATAAAAGAGTTATGGCTGTTTGAAGGCAGGGAGCGCAAAACGAAAATGCATAACCGAAAAAACCTCCGGGCGCGAAAGGGTTAAGAGGTTTTCCAGAAAAAAAAAAAAAAAAAACATTGGCCTATGCTAAGTGTCCACTGCTAAGCAGAATTAAGGGGTTTCTGTATGAAGATCAGGGGTGCATCATTCATGAGGCAAACTGATCCTCTTGCCTCAGGTGGCGCTGTGCTAGGATTGAAGGGGGGCAGCAAATTAGCCTCCATACCCATGTCTTTGGGTATTATTGTACATCATGGTTTTATTGCATTTTTTGCTGCAATTTGCGGCAAAACTGTGACAAAACAAGAGATATACTATAACTCCTAGGCATAGATGTATGTAGGAGAGGGTAAAGGACCTTTGAGATCATGTGTGCAAAGGACTCCAGAGAGAGAAGAACCGGCAACATCTGTTCTTATTCTGAATAGGGGGAAATGTACAGCATCACACCTCATGTATTGTATTACTGATATATATAAGTAGCCACAGCACCTACATACTGATTATAATATATATATATATATATATATAAAATCAGAATTGTGTTTTTCCCCAATTCCACCCAATTTGGAATTTATTCAACCTTCCCATTACATCATATGCAATATTAAATGGTGACATTAGAAAGTACAACTTGTCCTGAAAAAAGTTAGCCTTCATGCATCTATGTGAACCGAAAAAATAAAAAAGTTATGGCTCTGGGAAGGCAGGGAGTAAACAAAAACAGAACATAGTCCTGAAAAGGTTAATTTGGGTACCTTTGTGATTTAAGAGCATTATGTTGATGTGCGAGGTGGGACCATGGTCTTTAAAAAGATTCAGAGTGTATATCTGTTAAATATTTTGACCATTCATAATTTTGAGTTAATTTTGTCCAGAAAAAAAAAAAAAAAAAAGTGTAATAAATATCTTGTCAACGCTGGGCTGTGGTCTGGTCTGGGGTCTGTATTAATTTGAGTTATTGTACTTATTTTGTGGTCTGAGGTCTTTATTATGGGGTTTGTATCTGAACACACATTGGGGGTCTGGTCTGGGGTCTATATTCATTTAGGCATGTGATAAATGAGCAGGGGCGTAACGATCGCGGTCGCAGAGGGTGCGACCGCGACCGGGCCCGGCAGGGGAAGGGGGCCCGCTGCACTGATCTGTAATGGGAGCGCTCTGATTGGGCCCGGCATGAAGCACAGTGATAATGCCGGGCCCATCAGAACGCTCTTCAAACGATATGTACACCCCTGCCGCAGAGGCGGGGAGCAGAGGGGAGTAGAGGCAAGGGGGGGGGCCCCAGAGGTAAGGGGGCGGCGCACGCTCTCTCACCAGCAGTTCCAGGGTGAACCAGAAAGCGCTCTCCGATCCCTGTTTCTCCGCTCGCTGTTCTTCTGAGCTCCAGCGCTCCCCTGCAGGCTGCACATGGCGCTGCTGGCTGTGGAAGGAGCGCTGAAAGCCCGGGAATCGGCCTCCAGCACAGCCAGCAGCGCGATGTGAGTTCGGGAGCGTGTCATCAGAAAGGTAAGTATCTGTTTTTTTCTTTCATAAAGCTGAAGTCTGGAGAGGGCAATGGAGGCAAAAGAGATGTAGGGGGCTGCACAACTACAGTGAGGGGCACAAAAGTGGGCATTTTTACTGAGGAGACATCTATTATCTATCATAACTACTGTGAGGGGCCACCTGTTATCTGGCATAACTACTGTGAGGGGGCACCTATTATCTGGCATAAATACTGTGACGGGACACCTAATATGGCATAGCTACTGTGAGGGGGCACCTAATCTGGCATAGCTACTGTGAGGGGGCACCTAATCTGGCATAACTACTGTGAGGGGGCGCCTAATCTGGCATAGCTACTGTGAGGGGGCACCTAATCTTGCATAACTACTGTGAGGGGGCACCTAATCTGGCATAACTACTGTGAGGGGGCACCTATTATCTGGCATAACTACTGTGAGTTGGCACCTAATCTGGCATAACTACTGTGCGGGGCACGTATCTGGACATAACTACTGTGAGGGGAATCTAATCTGGCATAACTACTGTGAGGGGCACCTAATCTGGCACAACTACTGTGAGGGGGGGACCTAATCTGACACCTAATCTGGCAGAACTACTTTGAGGTGGCAACTAATCTGGCATAACTATTGTGAGGGGACACATATCTGGCAATAACTACTTTGAGTGGGAATATATCTGGGCATAACTACTGTGAGTGGACACATATCTGGGCATAACTACTGTGAGGGGACACATATCTGGCCATAACTACTGTGAGTGGCACAAAAGTGGGCATAATTACTGTGACAGGAACAAAGGTGGGCATAACTGCTGTGAAGGGGCAACAATGTGGGCATTAGTACTGTGTGGTAGCATTTATGGGGAAATGTCCTAGATTACCCTGCTATACACTGGCATGGCTCAGTCTTGCAGGCCAGCACTGCGCCCCCTGCTGGGGATTTCACAGAGGCAGTCACCATCCCTTCCTTATGTGATTATTCTTTTTTTCTCTATCACCACAGAGACCTTGTTCTGGATCCAGTGGACATCACGCCGACACCAGCGCACACACCTGGATGAGGTAGGACCAGCTTTTATTGTATAAAAATGAGGGGGGGGGCCCGATCCAAAGTTTGCACTGGGGCCCATAAAACTCTTGTTACGCCACTGTAAATGAGCCATATACACGTGTATAAAAGTTAGTGGGGGCATATGTAAATGGATGGCATATGTTAAAATGTGTGTACATCACCTAACAGATTCTCTGCATCAGAATCACCTTAATGTAAATATACTGTATGTGTGTGTAGATGCTATGTATATGCTGTATATATGTGTGTATATGCTGTATGTGTGTGTAGATGCTATCCATATGCTGTATATGTGTGTAGATGCTGTGTGTACAAGCTATATTCTGTATTTGTGTGCATATGCCATATGTAGGTATAGATGCTATGTACATGCTGTATATGTGTGTAAGCTATATACTGTATTTGTGCATATATGCTGTTTACATGTGCACTTGTTACAAGTGTAAGCATGTCCAGGACTGTCCCTCTGAGTGTTAATGACCCCCCACCTATCCCTGGTTGTCTGTGTGGCAGATCCCTGGATTCAGCTCCTAGTCATGGACCAAGGATTGAAGCAGCAGACAGAGCTGGAGCCAGAGGAGGTGAGTAACCAATGGACCCCAGGCACTTGACTCATTCCCTTCCATAGACACTTAAACCCTTTACTAATAACCACAAAAGATAATACACATAGAAGATTTTGGCTGAGGACAAACCCTGAAAGTATGCAGCAAAATCCAAATGTTCTACGGTATGTTATTCTATGGAGTTTTCCCTAAATTTGACCATAGATTTTTGAATTTGTAAATTTCTAAGGTCAAATCTGCAACAGTAGAAATCTGCAACATTTTTGGTGGTGGGGGCTACCATTTTACTTTTTCTCTCAGGCAGCACAAAGGCTAGGTGCACTCCTAGTGAAGTTAAGTCCAACTCACCTTTAACCCCTTCTCAGGCTAGACGCATGGAGGTGCAAGACACCACCACTGTAGTATAGAAGATAAATCCTGCATCCAAATTGTCCAACTTTATTGAATCTTCATAGAAACCAGTTCATACATGACCACAAACTGCAAACATGTTTAAGGCTGCAACTCAGCCCTTAGTCGTAGTGCTGCAGTCTGAAACATGTAGGAAGTTTGCTGTCATGTATTCAATATGTTTTATGACAATTCAATAAAGCTGGAAGATTTTATGCGAAACTGAAAGTTGGATTTATCGTTCTTATATACCAGGGATCAGCAACCTTCAGCACTCCAGCTGTTGTGAAACTACAATTCCCAGCATGCTCCATTTATTTCTATGAGACTTGTTAGAAGAGCAGAGCAAGTATGTATGCTGGGAGTTGAAGTTTCACAACATCTGGAGTGCCGGAGGTTGCCTACCCCTGTTATATACCAACGGGTAACTGAGCTCTACGAATCGCCAAGGACCACAGATTGTATATCCAGACACAACAGCTCATCTAAACTTGCGTCTGTGCCTGGTCCTGCAAGTGAGGGGCCAACTTTGATCCCAAGCAGGGGGCACCAATGCTTTTCCTGCAAACCCCTTGCAGAATGATAAGTGGAGAAACTAGACTGACATTAACATATTAATTTAATTTAGAAAAAAATTTGAAGGAATAATGTTATTTGAAAATTATAGCACTTTTTTTTAAAGTAAAAATGAAGAAATTAGAGAGACATACAGTGCCTTGCGAAAGTATTCGGCCCCCTGGAACTTTTCAACCTTTTGCCACATTTCAGGCTTTAAACAAAAAGATATAACATTTTAAATTTATTATTATTGTCTCTATCAGTTTTGCACATCTAGAGACTGAAATTCTTGCCCATTCTTCCTTGCAAAACAGCTCGAGCTCTTTGAGGTTGGATGGAGAGCGTTTGTGAACAGCAGTTTTCAGCTCTTTCCACATATTCTCAATTGGATTCAGGTCTGGACTTTGACTTGGCCATTCTAAGACCTGGATACGTTTATTTTTGAACCATTCCATTGTAGATTTTGCTTTATGTTTGGGATGATTGTCTTGTTGGAAGATAAATCTCCGTCCTAGTCTCAGGTCTTTTGCAGACTCCAACAGGTTTTCATCCAGAATGGTCCTGTATTTGGCTCCATCCATCTTCCCATCAATTCTAACCATCTTCCCTGTCCCTGCTGATGAAAAGCAGGCCCAAACCATGATGCTGCCACCACCATGTCTGACAGTGGGGATGGTGTGTTCAGGGTGATGAGCTGTGTTGCTTTTACGCCAAACATATCGTTTTGCATTGTTTCCAAAAAGTTTGATTTTGGTTTCATCTGATCAGAGCACCTTCTTCCACATGTTTGGTGTGTCTCCCAGGTGGCTTGTGGCAAACGAGACTTTTTATGGATATCTTTGAGAAATGGCTTTCTTCTTGCCACTCTTCCATAAAGGCCAGATTTGTGAAGTGTTGGACTGATTGTTGTCCTATGGACAGACTCTCCCACCTCAGCTGTAGATCTCTGCAGTTCATCCAGAGTGATCATGGGCCTCTTGGCTGCATCTCTGATCAGTCTTCTCCTTGTTTGAGATGAAAGTTTAGAGGGACGGCCAGGTCTTGGTAGATTTGCAGCGGTCTAATACTCCTTCCATTTCAATATGATCGCTTGCACAGTGCTCCTTGGGATGTTTAAAGCTTGGGAAATCTTTTGGTATCCAAATCCGGCTTTAAACTTCTCCACAACAGTATCACGGACCTGCCTGGTGTGTTCCTTGGTCTTCATGATGCAGAACCCTGAGACTATCACAGAGCAGGTGCATTTATACGGAGACTTGATTACACACAGGTGGAGTCTATTTATCTTCATCAGTCATTTAGGACAACATTGGATCATTCAGAGATCCTCAATCAACTTCTGGAGTGAGTTTTCTGAACTGAAAGTAAATGGGCCGAATAATTTTGCACGCCTCACTTTTCAGTTTTATTATTACAAAAAAAGTTTCAATGATCCAATAAATTTTGTTCCACTTGTTGTTGATTCTTCACCAAAAATGTTATATCTTTTTGTTTAAAGCCTGAAATGTGGCAAAAGGTTGAAAAGTTCCAGGGGCTGAATACTTTTGCAAGGCACTGTATGACCCTACTGTATACATATGTAATATACTCTCACCGACAAAAAATATAATGCACCAGAAAGGAGTTGTTGGCATCACATGAACCTGTGTGTGAATGTAATGATGATATATGTAAGTGATTACAATTTTAGAGCAGAAGGATACATTTATTGGGGAAAACTGTACTGGTGAAAGGAGGGTCTAGTACCTGTTGGGCTGCCTCTAGCCTGGATACAAGATAAGAGATGGGTGGTCATGGAGGCATACAGGTTCTGTATGGTGTCCTGCAGCACATTTGCCCACAGATGTTGGAGCTGGGCCTGTAGATCCTGCACACTGGTAGGTTGCCAAAGCTGGCGCCCCAGTGGAAGTACTTTTACAGCCTCTTGTGGCAAGACCCAGCGTCTAATCAGACCATACCTGTAAACATTTACATATCTGCATGAGACATTAACTGCATGATGAATTTCGCAGCAATCCGACATTTCTGGGTGCACACTACATGATAAAACAAATTTATACGATCAGGCCTTTATATGTAGATAATATTGCTATTTAAAAAAAAAATAGAACTAGTCAGTGCAATGTGACCAAGATTTATTAATACAAAAAAATGTACATAGGGTATACAAATGTAGCTATTGGGAACACTTGATTTTAAATAAGTAGCAAAAAACAACATATTTCGAAAGACAAGAGAAATTGCCTTTTGTAGAACCATGAAGAAAAGTGGACCACTTGGATTTGTAACCTTTAAATACAGAATACTGTTCATTTTAAGGCCATCTCCCGTCAACATTACAAACAACAGAAATAATTATCAGAAACAAAGCCAGTAGCATGAGACTATTCACCTCAGATCTCCGTCACAGGGCTGCAGGCCACTAGATGCTCAAGTCACATGTTCCAGATTAACCGTTCATGGTGATATAAATTAAAGCTTTATAATTAGCCGTTAAAGGATATGTGTGGTTTTTAACTTCAGCAAGTTCCTGTGGCCTGTACGAGGAGACACAGAATCCCCATATTTCCGAGCTGTAGGCACACTGTGTGGTGCTTCTGTACAGCACAGTATTCTTCTCTAGAAGCACAACTGCCTATGTGCATGAGCCTTTATACTGTATCAGGTCAATTAGACAACTACTACAGTCAGCTTGGTCCATCAGATGCTAGCCGTATCAAGGTTTGCATCATCAATATTTTTGGGGTTTGGCCAGTAGAAGATACATATTTAATCCCACATGTACACGACTGTATCCGTTTTGCTACAAAATCCAGAAGCAGTCTGTGTGCCGTCCACAATTTATTTGTGGACCAATTGTGTCAAATGGGTTCATGGTCCACATTTTGAGGACAGTCTCTTTGTGGAGTGGACATAAGGATGTGGAAAACACACAGATGACCCATGTGCTTTTCACATCCATATGTTTGTTCAGCAAAAAGGTAGAACATCTCCTATACTTGTTCACAAAATGCGGACGCAACACAGATCGCATCCATATTATGCTGATCTGTGATTTGCAGACACTGATAGGGTTTTCTGCATGGGGCCTGAATGAGGAGAAATATACCTTATTTAGATACTCGCGTGTAAGAAATGTGTATTTATCAAGCTATGAGAGAATGATACTCATATGTCCAAAACCAAAAGATTTTCTAGGACAACCTCACGTTATACCTGGAACAAGACACAGCCACATGCAGCACAGTGCCTCTGTGAATGAGAAATGAGGAGAACATCTGGCAATCTGAAATATGCATCTATTGGTCTCCATGCTAAAACCATGTTGGGGCTTATCTTGAAAACTGAGAAGCAAAAGAGGTTTCCTATGGTAATCAAAGCTTTCACTTTACCAGTGAAAAAAGCCATAATCTGGTTGCTATAGGCAACATTTTTTGCATAAATTTTAAAAAATAAGCCCCATTGTCCTTAGCGCATACTGCTCAGGGTCGGTCTGACATATATCTAGTCTCCTCCAACTTAGGTCTTATTGCTTCTAGAGATTATCAAGGTCTTCATCTCAAGACAGATGGTTGAAAAATACATGTAGTTTAGGCAGAGTTCACACTTTAGTTATATAGTGAAGCCTGCTCAGAGATCAGGTATAATGGAAAGATCTACCCAGTTCTGTTTTTGCTTACAATAACTGATGGAAATAACTGACCAAATAACTGAAGTGTGAACTCAGCCTGAAAATCCTAGGTAGGCTGGTTGCAACGGACGCATTGCCTGACAAACATATATAATAGGTAGTGCATCTACTGCAACTAATACTTTTGTCCACGGACTATGCCTGGTATTGCCGTTCAGTTGTATTCATGCGCATGGGCTTACTACAGTAGATACGGCTGATGGACAAGAGTGAGCTGCTCTGTGAATGGGTTCTCTTGCATGAAAAGTAAACCCATGTTGACAAAGCTTCTAATTAAACGCTGATGTGTAAGGACTCACGCATACAAAAGGTATTTTTCTTCAGTTTCCGTTCTTATACAGGTTCATATGCGGAACCATTCATTTCAATGGTGCTTGAAAAAAAGATGGAAATGACTCTGTACCGTATGTCCATTCCGCAAAAAAAACAAACAAACAGAACATGTCCTATTCTTGTCAGTTTTGCAGGCAAGGACAGGCATTGTTACAAAGGATCCGCAAAAAAAAAAAACCCAACAAAAAACGGATGTTTTTTTTTTTTTTTTTTTGCGGGTCTGTGTTTTGCAGACCACAAAATACATATGGTTGTGTGCATGAGCCCTAAGAGTGAGGATTTCTTAAACCATAATCTTGGAGATATCCCTCATACACTGACCAATTCCTGGGCAGGATGTTTTACACTTTTTTCTACCATTCAGATGCATTTTACAAGGGTTTCCACTGCAGCTACGTAGCAAGAACTTGCATACCAACTGGGCTCATTCCCAATAAGTTAAATATCAACAAAACTGAAATACTGCTACAAATAGCAACAAATGAAATCTATTAGGTTTTCTTTTTTCTCTATATATATATATTTACAGTACATGACAACATTTCACAAGTCCAGTCCTACTGGAATATTCAGAATGAAGGAAGGAGAATCTTTCGACTATTTACAAAGTGGAATCAATGGCATGCTTCTGGAAACCATCGGCCTTTTCCAATTGAAACAAAGAAAAAAACATTTATACAATAATAATAGGACATAATATCAATTATAACAAAAGTGAACAGGCAGCATTTAGTACAAAATGCCAGGAACAAGTGCATAGCATACAGAATAACAAAACATACAGTGACACGGTATCAAAACTGTACAAATTCAGAGAATGACGTTACTACTTACACAGCTCAATACTGTCTACAAAAAACGTGAACGCTTTTTTTTTTGTTCAGCTGGCACCATAACAGTAGTGGTTTGACCATTGTGTGTGTTTTTTTGAGTTCAGTAAAAGGAGCTGTTTGCACATCCTCTACTTTGAAATGCATCATTGTTTCGTTCTTTCAAGATCATGCTTTTTCCTAGAATGAAAAAGATGCATTAAAAAGAGAGCAGTGAGTGACACGTTCCTTACTGTATGATGTAGGAAGCCATCTCTATACCATATAACAGCATTTTACATTAGTTAGCAATGTGACACCACAAAGGGGGTGTCAGGATTCAGTCACACACATGCATTCTGTACAGAAAACATGTTTAACGCAGGGAACAAACATTTTCACCTTTTACCACCATGTTGCTTTTAGATTCACAATTCTGTGCTGATGAAACTTGTGTGTAATATATATATATATATATATATATATATACACACACACACATACATACATACATACATACATACATACACACACTGTATTGGTTTGTGGCTTTGTACGGAGCATTTAGGTGTCTGTATCAGAAAAAGTTTTAAAAAAATGCAGTCACCAGTCACCACTAGGGGGAGCTTACCGCATACTGTGTTATTACAGGGTTCAATTTATAACAGTATGCAGAAAGTTTTTTCTCTAGTGGCACATGCAGGCATTTTCTAAAGTTTACATCTATGCATGTGGAAGAAACAATATATTAAGACATTCAAGAGGTTAGGTCATGAACAGTATACATTGTAGGTGATTAAAGTATGATGCATGGAGGTCTGACTGCTGGGACCTCCACTGATCAGGAGTCTGTGTGAATGTGGCAGTGGTGTGCATGTGGGACCACTTTTCCATTCGGTTCTATGGAACTAATTGAATGAGCTGAATGCTGTACTCAGCAGTCCCATGTAAGCACACTGCACAAAGGAGACTCAGTAACTCCTGTTCTCATGATTGGTGAGGTTTCCAGTAATCCCACCACTATTGATGATAATTTAAGGGGGTGACCCACGAACAACATTTATCACCTATTCACAATTAATCAGTGCAGAATTTTAAATCTATTTAGATGTAGTGTTCAAGGGTGGAGAATTACACGAAGATCTACTGTATAAAATGACAAGTGCTTTCAAAAGAATTTTCAAAAGGGGCCATAACATAAATCTGGCTATTGTGGTACAACAGCATCAGATTTTTTTTTTAAGTTTTAAACCCTGCCTCATTCATACTAAACAGTACTTGGTGACTCAGATAAGCTTCTGTGCAAGTTAGGATTTTGGCTATGTCTGTTTCGACTACGCACAGAAGAGAACATAATGTTGCAACCAGTCACCTTACATTTATGAAGTTGCCTCAGATGTACAGTTTTGTAATGGGCCCTGAATGTCCCCTTGTTACTGTAAGTTTTTTGGCAGATGTGGCAGGTTATTGGCATACCAGATGGTATATGTGAGAAACTTTGGTCAGCTTTGCTGACCAAATTCAAGTTGTGGTAGAGCTCTTCCTGTGACATGAAGCTCAAGCCTTCAAAGTTTTCATCACTATCTTCCACTGGTAGGTTACCTTCTTCGCTACCGCCATCTGAGTCCCAGGAGGAATGTGAACTGCCTGCTGACTTGATGCTTGAGGTTGTGCTTAAATCCAACACAACGCTGTCATTCACAGGATCCGTACCAAAGCTGTCCAAACAAGGCTCTCTGATCTTACTCATGGGATAAACCAGACTCCCTGTCCGGTTCATTCCTTTGAAGATCACAGATGTCTGTCCTGGGTTTTTTAGTGGGGATTCCTGGTAGTGATCCTTAGCCAGGTCTTTCAAAAGATAAGGGATGTTGTATGGGTTGTTTTGTAGTTCCAAAGCCTCTCTGGTTAGAAGCTTATGATGAAGGTTCAGATTAGAACTGTGCCTGTAAAACAGAAGGAGAAGTGAAGGGAATTCCAGTACACAGATGGCAACTACCTGTTTCTAAATGTATTATGATAAAACATTACATAATTAAGATAATGGTTAGGTTTCTCTTTCTGCTAAGGATGGAAAACTAACTAAAGGTCTGCACAAACTCTGAGGAGAGCTCTGAATGGAGAAGTGCACTTGCACCTAAGTCCTGGTATCTTAGAAGGCTCCAAACCCCTTGTGTACATAAGAAATCAGTACTACAAAAAGCATGGTAGTTTCATGTGGACATATATGTTCATATGGACTATGGAATGCTTTCCACTTACATTAAATTGCCATACAATTATAGGGGATTGTTTTTTTCTGTACAAAAATGTCATTTACAGTGTAGAACAGGTGCAATAGTTCCCATTTGTTGTCCTGGTTAACCTCAATAACCATGCAAGTATGTCTCAAAATTATGAAAAAATATTTGTTTTTCAGGCAAATAATCTGCTGATCTGTCTGATTGTATTTTATTTACCAAGACTGATCAGCCATTCTGTACATGTGATGAGAAATATAAAATTTCATCAGGACCAGCCAACTATCTAACATGCATTCGAAATTCAGCCAAGGTTCATTCAGCCTTTGTCATGGGAAAAATGGATCGGTATGATTTCTACATGCCCGATTCTTTACTTTTCAATAACTTGTGGATGTGTATGGTAGCAGCTTACCCCATTCGGGCCAAACTAAGCACTCAGGAAGTTTTACAAAGTCTATTGTTTGGCTAACAGCTATTGAATGTATACCGACACCCTAAAGGTCCCAATATAGATTAGTGTACTGTCAGCCGAAGCCAACAATCTAATATGTATGGGGAGCTCCCAGCGACAACCCAACACCACTGGTAGATGTCAGGGGAGAGAAGAATCAGGAGAAAAAAACCCCGAAACATCCTTTTGTTCTCCCAGGGGATGAGCTGCTGCCAGATTTATTTGGCAACGGCTTTCTCCACCCTCCCGAACCAAACATGTATGTGAAGGGGGGTTGGCAGAGATAGTCGTAAGCAAAACAGTTGTTCAGCCGACAGCTATTGACCGTGTATGGCCACCTAAAGGCTCATGTATGACCAAGTATGTACATAATCTAGGGAGAGGCGAGTGGCTACCAGACACCAGTGAAACAACAGGATCAGAGAGGTACACTCCAACCTGTCTAATCCATGTTTCTCCTTCTTAAAACTACTTAATAAAATGTATTTTAATGGTACATTTAAATAGAAATCAGGCAAGAATTTAAAAGAAAGGGTCAACTCATTGTCAGCAACCATAGCATATGTTATGTACCTGGTCCTAGAAGTGAGTGGGGGGATTGGGGTAGGGGAGTAAACCTGATTCACCAGCATCTGCCGAGCCAGAGAGTGGTAGCATCTATTCTGAGCATCAGTACAGTCTTAGACTACTGTTTCCCTCCCATATAGCCACTGGAGGGAGAGGGCAGATATAGTCTTAAAGTCATAGCAATATCTGCTGCCATGAATATTTCCAGAAAGGATGAAATAGACTGATGAATAGAACCATCAGCCCTAACATCATATCTAAAGAGACACTACTAAATAAGGCAAAACACAAACAAACGTAATATTGACTAAATAGTCCCTTACCTATCTCTGCTCCTCCGGGAAGGGAAAGCTGCATTGCAGCCATCAATTGTACATAAATGCATTTCTTTTGGGTGCACATTTTTGTAATGCATTTTAACACTGTATGGGTTTTTGAAGGCCTTCTTACAAATCTCGCAGTGGAAACGATTTTCATCCTTGGGTAAATCTAAGTGCTGATCTCCACGTTCTAGGTCTACAGAGTCACTCAAACCAGGGCCCTTGTTAGATATCGCACCAAAAGTGCCCCCATTGAAAGGAAAATGTCGAAATTCAATACTGTCCTCAGAATCAGCGAATTTTGGCTGCTCTCTGTTGTACAGAGAAGGGTCAGCCAGCTGCCTCACAACATTAAAGTGGGTTGAGCGTTCATATTTATTTTCACTGGAATCCACTCTCAATGCTGGCTCTTGAGTGAAGGGATGATATTCATTCTCAGAGTCAGAAGACGTATTGTCATAATTTTTATCCATAGCAGAGTGAGAATTTGGTTCTTCTCCATTTTGGGAATAGAAAGTATTTGAAGAATGCACAGTATCCCTCTCAGGTCCACCTGGACATTCATCAGGAGTTTGTACATTTCTATCAGAGTTATCAAATACAGAGGAATCATCTTTGTTCGGAGACAGGTCCTCTTCAGAACTCATGTTTTCTGTGCTTTCTGTTGGGGCATCCACAGATTCTTTATGGATTTTGATGGGCATGCTGGATTTTCGAGATTTCTTTTTTGGCATGTTATCCAATAGTGCTTCTGCGGAAGCCATCTTATCACTGATAGAAGAAGAGATGGCTGGTAGGGAAGGAAGCATGCCAGGAGTATTGGCAATTTCAGCTGGAGTAACAGGACATCGGTAGAAAGGTAAAACTGGTTGAACAGTTTTCAAATTAGGAATGAGAACACAAGACTGTCCAACGTTAGGCAGACCTGTTGGCATCTTTGAGTCAGTGCTGTGAGTTATATAGTTATTAGAAGATCTGTTATCTAAGCAAGGACTTTTGAGTCCCATCCTTTTGTGATCCTCAGATACAGAGATAATGAGTCCATTCCTCAGATCTTTATCTCTATTATTTCTATTCATTGGCATATGAAGTCGTGGATTTGGATTAGAACTATGACGATTTCGGCTACGTAGTGAACTAAATACCATATTACAACCCTCTATAGTACACCTATGTTTTATCTTCAGATGCACCGCATTGTAATGTATCTTTAATGTTCCTTTGTCATAAAAGGTCTTTTCACAAGCAGTGCAAAATACACGGCCCTTTCTGGGTCCAATGCCATTTCGTTCAGCAGGCTTCAGTTTATTATCAGGAGAGACTGAAGTCATCTCATAGTTTGTCAAGGTGTTGTGTGAACTGGTATCGCTTAATGGGCTATCATCTTCTGCTTTGGTGACGACATCCTGAGCACTTATGCTGGACTCATTTTCTAAATTAAATGATGCAGAACTAGAAGTCAAGAAGCTGCTTTCAGAGAATGATATATGGGCATCTTGTTTGCTTTCATTCCCTCTATCCTGGCTTCTTTCAGTAAGTGGCCTTTCAGGTGGTGAGCCTATGAGAGGGGGAGGTACAGGGCTGAAAAACTGAAATGGTAATGTGAAGGCCATGTTATTGATCATGTTCTCAAATGGATGCATGGAAGATGGAGACACTTTCTCCAGCGGGTTAGGTACTATAATAGGACTGCTCCTGGGGTTGCTGTTTTCGATAAATGTTCTGATGTCAGAATTTGTCCGAGTGCTAGGAACAAGCACAGAGTACCCCTCTTTCTCATGGATTGCCATAAGTTCTACAATAGATTTGGTTTCTCCAAATCGAAGAAACTGTTGCAATGTGGCCAATTCTTCTTCAACAGTCATTATTGACCAGTGATCCAAGACTTTTCCAGATGCATCCTAAAGAAAGTTTTGTTTGAAACAAAAAGAAAAAAAAAAAACAACTTTAACATACAGTACTTGATTATTGCTTGAGGGTATATGAAATACAAATGAATAAATACTAAATCAGGCTAAGTAGTGAGAACATGAAGATACTGACTCCCTTTAGTGGAGAGACATTGGTGGCCACTGTTTCTCCTAACATACCATAGGCAATTTGGTAAGAAAAGAGCTAAACACTGTTTTTGTCAGCAACAACCCTGCAAACTGAGTGGAATCATTCAAGCGCTCCCTAACCCAGTGATGGTACCAATAAAAACTACTACTGATTATCCTGCAAAAATAAACCTTCACACAGCTCAGTCTGCAGAAAAACAAAAAGGTTACAGGTCTTTACAAAGCGACAAAACTTTTTGAAACGGTTTTTATTATACAAAAGTAGAAAAACATAAAAAGTATAGACGAGACCAAAACCGCAGAAGTTTAATATAGCCATAATTGTATAGATCTGCAGAATAAATATAACATGGCCTTAAATGAAAATTCTGAACACTTTTTTTTTTAATTTATCCTTTTTTCCCCCAAAATTTAAGAAAAAGCAGTATGGCCATATTGTACTGACTAAACAAAGTTATTATATGTATGGTAATAAGAAAAAACTGGATGGTCTGTTTTCATGATATAATTTTTAAACTCCCTTCATGTAAACTGGTTCCTGTCCAGGGTCTTTAACCTCCTCTCTCTGCGCACTGATGGCAGCCAGGATGTACTTAAAGGGGGTTGTCCCACCATTACATGTCATAATTATTTAAATAGTTGATAAAATATGAAGTATATTTGCTACTAACATGGTGTAAAAAAACAAAAAAAAAAACAATCCAGTAAAGACTTATGACATTTATGGCATAGCACTATTAGCTGCACTGTTGTGAATAAAAGATTACTATATAGAGACCCGTCTGTAGGGAGGGCAACTGAGCATGTGCGACCAGCCACACGCAGATCAGTAAATGGACGTACATGTAGTTATGCACTTTAATTACCAGGTAGCACTATACTATGAAAGAAAGGTCATAACTTCATTGGATCAATTTTAACAGCTTACAAAAGGCAAATATGCTTCACTTTTTATCATTTTTACATTATTGACATGTAATGGTTGGACATCCCCTTTAATACTCTCTGTCATTCTAAACCACCACCTGTTAGTATAAGGAGACCCAGGAACCGTAAACTGGCAATAGATTCCCCTGGTATGCAAGACTTAATCCTGACTGTTGTGTCTTATAGGAGTACAATATTTTGTATGTAACTTAATTGCATAGAACTGTTGAAATAAAAAAAAAAAAAGCCAAAAATTTAAAGAGACATTTCCCATGACTACAGAGTTAAAAAAAATACCCCTTTAAAAATGTGCTCCTTTAAATTAGTTTTTTAACCTGTTCCTTTATGGTTTGCTTATCTTGTAGAATGTATCCAGTTCTTTGAAGTTATTAAGTAATTTTGGCTATATTGGAAGGACTGCAATCCTAAACAATACATATTGATTGACTTTTATAGGATGATACAGTTGTCATATGGCATCCACCGGAGCATGACAAGTATAGAAAGAGGGCTATGTATAAGGATCTATAAGGAAAGCCGTGCTTCTGCTTAAGAATAAATCAGTCTGAAAGCGTGCTCCAATGGAAGGTCTATTAATCCTTGAAATCTGCTGGGTTATTAGAGATCATGGCAAATATCTATAAGTATCTTTCTTAATTAAAATGCAAACTGTAAATATGACTTTTTACACTTAGATAACACAAAGGGATTTCTCATCTAAATTTAAGTGGATCAATTAATATCAGGATAAAAAGCCATGCAATTTAAGTTTCAGATTAGCCGCTCATTTTAGTCAAGTCCACTTTTCACCCCCATTGTAAAGTTTAATAATGTTCCAAGCAAGTAAGGATCGTGGAATAAATGAAGGCATATTGATCTATAGCCAGCGTCCACAAAGCACAGCTGTAATTACACTTGAGTGTTGGAGTTATATCAAACTCTGGCCATGTCTAACTTTTCCCAATAACTACAATAAATATTTTATCACAGGACATGTATTTGATAGCCTACTGAGATTTTTCAGTCCATGAAAGTCTTTCCAGGTTGATGAAGAATGTATCATCATATTTTTTTCATGCTGTAGAGGCTTTGAGATAATTGATTCCATATTTTTAATCCCAACACTAAAACGCAAGATTATCCAGATCATTAAATATTGATCTGTGTCATGATATAAGACCATAATGGAACTTTACATAAAAAAAAAACATAATTGTAGCAAGCAGCAGGAAGAGCAAGGATCTTGCAAGCCGTTTAATTAGCAGAACTTAACCGAGGTCCATTGTGCTCTTATGAGATACAAAGAGTTGTTATAAGATGGTCATAATGGACCGCAAACTAAATAACTTTCGACTGATTTACATTTATTACTGGAGTTTGTAAGAACAAGCAAATGACAACTAAAACAAGATGTAAGTGAGCTGAACATTCATCTTTACCCATACGATATCATCACCGCACTGCTGACTGTGAGAGGTAATGCAAGTAGAACCATTTTAAAGGCTATGGGCACCATTGGGGGCATTTTGTTTACTAAAATGCATGTATTTTTGGTCTGCAGGCTTTTTTTTTTTTTTTTTTTTTTAAGCAAAAAACCGGGAATAGACTGAATAAAATGGAAAAGTTGTATCTGTCATTTCTCTCCTGCTATGTCCGACACTTGATTTTGGCTTCAAAGACTGCATCAAAAAGCCTGAACGTGTGGCAGCACCCTTAGGTGGGTGTGGAATCACTGTATAAACCAACAGATTTGGCTTAGGGCTACTTCTGAGGACATTATCCTGGCAATCCCTGGTTTTCACCCTTTAATCACTGTACTGAGATCTGGAGATAGCTGCAGGGGAATCAGCAGGCTGCCACCTCCTGGAGAAGTCTTTGTCATTGACAGTTGACCCATGGAGGTCAGAAACACCCATGCAAAGCACCAAAGGGTCAGACAAAAACGTAGTCAGGGACAGGCTGAGGTCAGGGCAAGTGGAGTACATGCTATACGGTAAAGGTTCTGAGGTCAGAGTAGGCAGTGAAGAATCAGAGGTGAGTCAGGTCAGGCAGCAGAGGGTCAAAATCCAGTAAGCGGGCAGAAAGTTGGTACACAGATAACAGACAGCACACCCGCCCAAGAACTTATCAAGCTACAGAACCTATTGCTCAGGCACCATCCCAAAGGCGGAGGTGCTGTAAGAACTCCAGGGTTGCCAGCCATTGGCTGGTGAAAATTAGAATGTGTGTACTGGTCCTTTTAGAGCCAGTGGGAGCGCACCTTATGGGCAGAGGAGGAGAGGCCGGAAGCCAGAACCCAAGAAGACAGCAGGGGGTGGGTCTAGACCACTGGAAGAGGTGGGAGGAGCAGGAGGAACACCAGAATGGCTGAAGCTGCTCAGACGTTTGTTTAATCTTATTCTGACAGATCCAAAGTTACAAAAGTTGTAGAGCTCCCATTTTCCATCTTTTTTTTTTAGGATATGTCTGGAACTATGTGAACACATCTACTTCAGATGGAAGAGAAGTGGATTTATCATGTTGATGTATCCTGTTGGATCTGTCAGAATAAGACTAAACAAATATTTGTGTGTTGAAAATGTAAACTTATTGATCACTGGTAAGTTTTTGTGAATCTGTGATTCTGTGTCTGCCACCTTCATTTGTTAGTTTTTTTTTTTATGTGCTTTTTCTGGCTTCGACTTTTTTCTTTGTTGAAGATTGTACCTTCAGACACAGAAAATGACCACTTGGGCAATCACTTACTGAGGTGGCAAACAATTTACTGAGCTGTTATTTCTTGTTTGTTGAGGGAATCCAGGAAGCATCAGAGCAGGAGTGGGGGAGCACTGGAAAGTAGGTGAGTATCACCCCTTTGCCTTTTTAATGCCATTCTGACTCTTTGCAAATGTTTTACTTGCCAATCACTTTAAGTGGCACTAACCGGACATGTATTAGAGACTTGTTTATAATCTTAATTTATAAACACTTATGTACTAGTACAATATTGAAGACCCATTGTCAGGATGAATCCTCAATATTAAATTGGTGGGGGTCTGACTACTGCTTCTTCAAGCAGCTGATCAGCGGGAGTCGGGCCTACCTGACAATAGGTCATCAATGCTGTACTCCCAGATAACCGCTTTATTTAATTTGCAGTTTAAAAGCACTCCCTGCACTTTACAAGGTATGTTAGAAAGATGAGGAGGTTTACTTTGTGGAGGCAATGGTTTAGCGAAATAAAGATATACAAATACTAGATAGATGAGATAATAGATATGATACATGTATATAATATCTAGTTAGCCATCTAGCTATCAAATCTATGACAGATATATCTTAGATAGCGTAATAATGATTGATGGATATATCACAGATAGAGATGTAATAGATGGATAATATGATACATCATATAGTATATTCATATATGATAGACAGACAAAACTTTGTGCATGACTACTGCAATAGTACCTGAAGCACATAACCCCGGATATAGTCCTGGAGCGTCCAGTCAAGTGAATGAAGGATCTGTATGACCTCTTCTTGCTTTAAGACACTGAAAAGTCGATCAAGCAGAATTTTCAGTCGAATAGGAATGGCTTGGGTTCCATAGAGCATAAGGCTGCTGATATCAAAGACTACGCTGGACTGGACAATTTCAACTTGACTGGTGGGGTAAAAGTGTGGGATCCGTAGCTTACTCAATGCTATGTGAAGAAAAAGAAGTATTAGAAGAAGAATAGTAATTGAACAGGAATAATGATCAGAATGTAGTCATAACATTTACCATGTGCCACCCATCCATGTCTGCACTGCTCACACTGACGGGGATTTATTTTGCCAGGTTTGAATCCCAAACAGATGCAGTTTACCAATGTACATCTTATTGCCTGCAATATAAACACACCAAATATTAATACTTAATACTGCAACACAAGCAGAATGCTGGAAGATTAAATGAAGATGAAAATTACAATCCACATTTTTATATTCATCCTGTATCTGCCACAGTCCCCCCTTATTTCCTGTAAGAAGGCAACATAGAACTAATATCATATACAAATATACACATGCACAGTGTACCATGCAGATCAGTTGCATATGTAATAGACATCGGTGACAGATTACAGTGTGTGCTCATACTTTTATAGCTTCCAGGTACAATGTAATGATCGTCGTAGAACATGTTATCCATCTGGATACCTTATGCAGGTCATAAATAATCTCCAGTATGGTGGGTTTCAAAGTCAGACACACAAATCTACAGACATAACCTAGAGTTCTATAAATTATAGGTATGGTCTCAGAGATGCATCTATACGGAAAAAAAAAAAAAAGATGAAAAAAGGTGATAAAACTATTTGCCAAACACGTAGCTTTTCAGAATCAATCCTAGATAGCTGACTTATGAACTCGGCTGGGCAGCTGCATTCACACAACTCTGTTTAAGTTTGGATGAATGAATTTGGGATACATGGATCTAAAAAGTGGTGACAGATTGACTTTCTCACTGGTTGCATCAATTGCTGTGTCTAGGAACACAAATGTCCTGTATCGGAGGGCACTACGCCCAGCTGTAAGGTAACAACGAGTCAAGGCTGGGGACGTATATTAATCCCCTGGGGAGACCACTGCTGTACAGAGTGGAAAACAGATTATGGCAGCCTAAGAAAACCAGTCTCAAGTTACCCCTATTAGCATTTCATCAGCAAGACTTCCTACAGGGGTCTATGACATCTGCTGAAACTTTGTGTGCAACCGATACATGAAATGTTATAAAGAGTGGTATGAAGACAATAAGAATTCTTGGACATTCAGCTTGATAGTAAGTTGCAGTAAGGATAGGACTTATTACGTACAATTTCAAGGAGTAGCCTGGTTTAGGGAATTTAGCCTGGACCATTAACGCATTATGCAGATTGCCTTTTGGTTTTAATGAGAACTGCCTAACTCTTTATTTCCCTGGTGGTGGCGCTGTTGGGAAAAGATTGACTTGCCGCCTGGTTCCCCATAGATGACATTTGTTCGATGGTGGTCCCAGCAGTGACATATACTCATCATTGGAGTATACCGTGTAACCCTAGCCTAAAGTAATACTGGGGTGGTCAAAATTTCCAAAGGTTTCAGCCAAATCTGTTTCATCTAGCAGACATTCATCTTCTCATGTTCTCCCTCAATTCATATGGATTTACTTCATGATGTTTTTTTTTATAGAAGTTAATTAACAGATGCCAAGTTAAAGTTGAGTTTTGGAGCCAACATAACATGCAACAGGTTGATATCCATTGGTACTTTACAGGTTGCCTGCGGGTAGAAACATTTTGGGACATCTGGTGGCCTTTCCGGTATTGACAATTAAAAAGTAAACCATCAGATTATGACTTGACTGAATTATACAACGCACACGTCCTTGATATAAAAGGTGCTTTATTGCTGTCAAACAACATTCAACACATCCCTGGAAAGTAGATGACCAAATAAAGGTCTGAAATCATCAGTATAAAGTCGCTGAAGGTAAAGTGTTAAAATATGTAAAAAAAGGAAAAAAACTTACCTCATTCATCTTGTGCTTTGGTTCGGTCCCCGCAAACAGCTGAATCTCATTCCCTGGAATGCACTCACTAACACACAAAACAGAAGGTCAAGTTACTTTCTGAAAACACTTCTTGGCAATGCTTCCCAAACCAGCTACCACCCTCATAACAGATATCCACTAGCTACAACTTCTGTTCAGTATCAGTAAGATTATATATATATATATATATATATATATATATATATATATATATATATAACCACTTATGAAGCTTGTTTACACAGCAAATTAAAAAGTAACGTCCTCCTTATCCAGCATTGCATTATAGACTGTTCTCTACCTTAATGTGGCCACACACGCAGCCAGCAGCTTTGTCCTCTGACTCCCCCAAACATCCAAGCATGGATCAGCCAAACCTGCATGCTTATTTTTTATGAGAAGAGGGGCAAAAGCCACTGCCTGACACCTCAAGACAACACTTACCACCTAGATATAAAAAGTAACAGGGGCACACTTTAACCAGCATGTCTGTCTTCACCCTCAGAGGGGGAGCAGAGAGTATCCACTTTACACAGTAGGATCTGCTCACCCCACATCTGAGCATCTTCTGTACCAAATGATTAGCATCATTGTATGTAATTATAAGCCTCACAGATGCATACTGTATTCCATACAGAACCTCATTTACTTAAGTTGATTATGATACTACAGAGGTTAAAAAAAGTAATGTGATGCATAACGTCTAACTTTTGGGGTACTTTGGCCCCATTAATGACTATGGTTGTGTCTGACATAAATCGATAATATTTGTGAACCTAAATTGTTGACTGCTCTTTCCATCATGTATCTGTGTTTCGGCAGCTTGAAGAGTTGTCTAGGATTTTGATATTGATTGCCTATCCTCAGAATTGACAATCAATATCAGATTGGCGGGGGATCGACACTCCACACTTCTGCAATCAGCTGTTTCCTTGTAGCTCCCATGCAGGAACTAGACAGCTCTGGACTTCCATTGAAGTGAATGGGAGAAGTGCTGCTTTTACCAGCTCCATGCAGACTGGCCATCAGTATCAAAATCCTGAACCACCCCATTAAGCCAACACATAGACTACTGTAGTGCATCAGCTGTGTGCAAAACTAACATGTCAACTTTTCACTCAATTTTTCTCCAACATATGAAGAACTGGGGGGTTGCACACACAAGCTTTTTGTAGAGAGACATCTCATGCAAATCCATCTCATGTGAAGTTCCAGTTTTATGATGCGATATAACTTGGTTGTGAAAGCTACTACAATCTCTGCTTGTGTAGCATGAACTATGCAATTTGTGACTATGCAGAGGGACATACAGCACAAAGACCACATTTACAGGAAACATAAAAAATTCAAGACGCGTGACACCTGCATAAACAAATTATAATAAATGGAAATCCAGACGTCAATACACTGAACAATATGGCCCAGAGCCCATTACATGAGGGTAAAACACTACCAATGTGATAAGTCTGTGTGATATACAGGAGACAAACATGTAAGTGCTGTACGCTGCTGCAGCCTGACTACAGGGGCAAATGTATCAGTAATTGCAGGGGAAGGTTGTGATGCTGAGTAAAAAGTTGAGTGATGAAGGTCCAAGTAATGCTACCAATACTAAAGACTTAAAGGGAACCTGTCATCTCCGAAACACCCCCTGAGCTAGAGTAAGTGTTGTATAGTGTAAGTGATGCTGAATCCGAATATGTAAGTTTTATCTTCATACTCACTTCCATTCCGACGCTGTGCTCCCACAAACCCGCAGTAAAATGCACTCACTGGACTCCAGTGCTCACTCATATAATGGAGAGGACTCAAAGAAGAGTCCTCTCAATGCATTTTACTGCTGGTTTGTGGAAGCACAGCATCAGAATGCAAGTGAGTATGAAGATAAAACCTACATATTCGGATTCAGCATCACTTACACTATACAACACTTACTCTAGTTCAGGGGGTGTTTCGGAGAGGACAGGTTCCCGTTAAGCTTTGGGCCAGGTCCAGTCTCCCATTCATATACCCTATTGGAAGATGAAGTCAGTGTCAAATTCTGTTTTTATGTATAGATTTGTCATGGTCTAGGCTGCTGTGGTGTTAACATGTATGGTGCGGGCTACTGCTATGTGTAATCATACTCAAGTCTTCTTGTGGCAATTTTAAAGCTGCAACACAATAAACGTAAAGTGGTAATAATCCTGTAATCATTAATATATTCAGTATCTGCCTTCCATATTATTTAGTAGGACCCTACTGTCATCGATGACTAATGAGCAGACAATCAAGTCGATCTGAGAACATGGCAAACATGTCTTGATTACACATCTCGAGTAACAACATTTGGCTGCAGTCAGGTAACCCCCAAAACATTGGTGCAGACACAATAGAAGTGATATGGGAGACCAGAAGACAGGAAAGGATGAGCTCATCATTAGGGCCTGAATCATTTCCACTATAACTCCTGCAGGGTCATGACACAGACCGTCCTACCATATACACCCCCTTGCACAATCCATTTTTCTCAGCCAAATGATCCACCACAAGTACAATAAATCAAATTGTCCATGCTCCAGTTGGATTATTATAAGACAGTAATTTCTGATACTTGGCCTGAGCTGGAGGTGCTGTGTAATACAAGAATTTCAGAACACCTTTCCAGGAGCCCACCACACATCTAAGAAGTATGCACTTACCTAACTGTTCCCCAAAACTGTAAAACTTGTAGATGACTGACACCTGTCTTTTCCCCAAATAGAGTATTAGAGGATCTTCTGGTGGCCCAAGCTCTGACACAATAAAGGACCCCTAAGTTCTAGCAGAACAGAATTTGGAACCAATAACCTTCAGAGATCTTATTAAGCCTCATAAAAGATATGTTCTGAATATGCAATGATAATGAAAACTACTTAAAAGGGTACAAGTCCTGTATACAGAGAGGGTGATCCCTTACTACTACTAGTTTCCTCTGGTGGGCCCTAGGAACTTCATTCCAACATTGTTAAAGCTAATTATTCTATAAACCAAATGCTCAGTACAAGGAAAGCGCCAACAATCACGGACATGAGATTTACTGAAGTTTACGGTATAAAGAGTAAAACACTTATTTCATCTGCTCATATTTAATCAAGTGTGTGGGCTTTTATTTCATTTTCTTTCCAGAAGCCAAATACAAGAAGTAATAATGTAATGTGTAGTAGATGTGGTTCATCAACAGGGACAGTCATGTTCATGACAACTTAATTTACCTTTCTGATTAGGTGTTGTTAACTGCTATGTCACCGTTACATAACCCCCTTCCATTCCAGAAACCTTCAGTGGTTCTACTGACAGGTTATCACAGCAATGCTTAAACTCAAGGAGAATCCTCAAGACATTACAGTCGTGATCATTTTTGGCAATTCTCTCTCCAGGCATTGTCACACGTTTAAACAATGAGAACCTACACCAAAAGACAATACTGACAACAAACCTATTTTAATGGGTTCTCCAGACTAGTTGTGAAGGCCTTCAGTCACTGCGATCACAATAAATTGTGCCACAATGACAACTCCACTCTGTTGCATCTGTACAGACCATTTCTGGTTCTTTGATGTTTATAATAAAACAGGCAAAGTGTAGTACTCTAGGAAGCAAGCTTCACATCTTTGCAAATTCCAAATCATTGACTTAAAAGGTCAACGCAGCTGCAACTCAATGCAGACCTAAAGAATATTAAAAGATATAACTCTGCTCTATGAGAAGAGGACTCTCTAAACACCAGCAGAGATGCCTGGTCACACAGACTTCAGGCTACATAGTAAAGAACAGTTGACAGAGCCTGTCAATTAGCAATGCTGCATGTCTTACTGATGCCTATACAGTTAACTGCTCATCCATCACATGATCCCCGCTTGTTGGACCATTGCTGATACCTTGTGTCTGAACACCAGACAATTAGGTCCATGCATCATTAAATCCTGTAAGAATAGGTCGATATCTACAGAGATCTAATGCGATTATTCACAAGGTGCATAAAGTAAAGATCCTAAGGTGTCAAACTTTATCTCCATGATTATTCTATGATCTGCAAATTGCTGAATCTTCTGGTAAACGGTTACGAAATATATGTTTTAACGCCTGAAGAGGAACCATAAAACATTACCTGTTGAAACTCTTCTATAACGAAGCACTTGTCCAGACAGACTTATTTAGTTGTCAGGATTCCCGTAGGGGTGCCTTCACAAGCAGCAGATTTTTGCTGAAATTTCTGCGACTCAACCCAAGTTCCTTTCATTTTAACGGGGCTGTTTTGGTGACAAGCACACGGATTTCTGCAAGCCCCATTCAGATGAATGGAACAGAATTTTAGGCACAGAAAACTTCTGCAACAAAATCTGCCCCTCTCCCTAGACACAACACAGCCACAAAATAGGGTGATGGTCACTTCTGTAGAACAGTTGCACAACTATTAAATCCATGACAGAAAATGAATATCAGGCACCACACATACTTGCGGGATTAATGAGGTGCAAATTAGAAGGAGCTGACCTCTGCAACTATGCTGCAGATCAAGCAGGAGCATTGAGCGGAGAATTACATACATGCTGGGTCTTCATGTGACAAAGCATGTTACCTTCAATATCAGGATAGGAAAGAGACTTGAAAGCAGTGATCAAAAATGCATGCTTTGGAATTGTGATAAAATGATGAAAAAAAAAATAGGCAATTTTAGACATTGGTTTGCAGACAGTCATGCACGGCGAAAAAAGAAAAGAAAAGCACACCATTATCCACTCTAGTCTGTAATAAAGCCAGAAGTTGAGACAGTGGCAGCTCAATGGTAAGAAAAGAGGAGCAGTCGAGAAGAACATGTTTCTACACTGCCTTTGAGAAAGTTTGGCTTCCAGCTATGCACTGATTAATATCAGATCTCCTCCTTTACTTGCCTCTTGACAATCGTGTCACATCTGGCTGACAAATCCTTACAAGCTTATCCAAACCTAGGCAGCCCAGATCATGCTCCAGGACTTGCTAGAAGGAAGCGGTAACACCAGCCCTGTACTGATGTGCCATCATGAAACTAATGAAGCTGACTTCACTTGTAGACTGCAGAAACACGAAGCAGCACAACATGCCTGGAGGTCCTTGCAACATAGATGTTAGCTCACCCAAAAGATACAAAACAACAATAAGCTTTCCAGTTCATGAAGCCAAAGCAGCTACATGATTCCAGGCGGTGCAGGAAAAGGAGATAATCACAGATTAACATAAGAGCAGAAAGACACCTCCGTGCAGGCGAAACAGGACAGTTTGTCTCTAGATTGCACTTTCCATCTCCAACATTACGTCAAACTAAGAAAATGGGCTGGGCACACCTATCTTAATGGATACTGCATAGTTAAAGCCATCTATCAGTGTATTGATTGTTCTGTACCAAGTTCAGTGGAAAGATTGGTTTCCTATCCACAACTACAGGAAAGCTTAACATAAAAAGAAGAAAAAAAAAGAATCTCTCCTAGCTTTCCCCATACAATAGCTGCTTTTTAAAAATGTATAAAGTGCACTTGTAAGGAGCATATATTTGGACTACTAAGTGTTACGACAATGAGAATATTCTGTGGAATTAGGGCTGAACAGAACGGTGAGCCCATAATGTGTCATCCCCATGATCTTCATCAGCACCACTACCACAGAGCTTTCAATTGGGCTACAGGACTAAGTGTGCTCTGAGGGAGGACAATAGCACTCTTCAATAAAAGGATAAGAATGTATGCATAATTTACAGACACTGATCACCGGCCACTAATAACACTAAGAACGACTATAGGAAAATTGGTTTTACTGCCTGCTCTAAAGAGCATTTCTGCATCATAATAAGGACATTAATGCACTTGCTTAAAGCACTTTATACAGGACTCCTTTAAAGTTACATTGTCACTTATCAGCATTAGCAAATGCGGGGTGAAAAGAATCCAGACAATTACGCTCGGAAAAAAAAAAGAGGTCTTATGTTAGCAACGGAGCAGAATATAATTTTAAGTATATCATTATTAATAACAAAAAACTGCAACAATGTAATTTAAGACCAGAATAAAAGAAATGAATATATATAAAAAGTTTCCTTACTTTGTCCATTGCTAAGGAGATATCATGTCCCAGGCAGTTCCTCATTCCCTCAATGAGTACTCCAGCTATGTAGTTTAAGCGCACTCCTGTCTGTACAAGTACTAAGACAGAACATCACACGCCTTCTTAGCCTTGTCTGAATAGGAGCACCTCAAGGTCTGATGAATACTAAGACTGTGCACAGGGGAGTGGAATGAGATCCTCCCACTTGGTGATCTGTGGGCCCTCCAAGTTTGTGTCTGCCTCGCTCACCTCTGCAGCATGCTCTCACCTCAGTGCCCTGGTGTGCTCTGTTCCAGCATGCTCTCAGAGTCACAGGGCAGTCCCCTCACAGCTGGCTTGAAGAGGGCATGACACTCATCTTTCACAGAGATTTGATCAAAAGGAATCACAGAGGCTTGAGGCACTCCTGATGCGGTCTAAGAAGATTCTACCTCAGTCCTGGCAGCCTAAGTAATGCATTAAATCAATGCAGCTGACCTAAGGCCACTTAACATTTTTTTCCTGAAAACAGAACTATCTGTGTATAAACCACCAGGCTTATTTCAGGTTGGAATTACTTGCTCAAACCAATGACCTAACCCCACCTAAACTAACTCCCCAAACTGAAATTTCTTCACCAGTTTTCTGAAATCTTACAATTAGATGTGGAAGAGCATCAGACTCTCAGGAATGCTAAATATTTAACACATACTGTGTGTATATATATATATTTTTATTTATTTTGCAACCTGAATACTAATTTTACAAAATGCTATAGATCAGAACAGTAATGTTCTTACAAGGCATTTATGCCAAAGCAACGTCCTACCAAATGTATACGTCCATGGGACATTCCTGCACCTGTCAGATTCTGTTGTATTAAGAGAATTACTGTATATCCAATATGCTTAACTAGAGCAGTATAATAATATTAACAGTACGCAATTATTCCAGAGGAAACATTCATATTGCTTCTGCTTTGACTTTCTGGTCTTGACCCATATGACAATTTAACCCCTTTGGGACTGAGCGATTTTCTGTTTTTGGTTTTTTTTGTTACTGCCCAGAGCCACAACTTTAATTTTTCTGTATGAGGGCTTGCTTTTTGTGGGACAAGTTTTACTTTCTAATGGGACCCTTTAATACTGCATACAATAGCTGGAAAACAATTCCAAGTGGGGTGGAATTGGAAAAAACGCAATTCCGACATATTTTTAGGAGTTTCATTTTTACAGCTTTCACTATACGATAAAACTTACATGTTTCTTTCATTCTCTGGGTCAGTCCAATTACAATGATACGACATTTGTAAAGTTTTTCTTGTGTTTTAATACTGGGGAATAGAAAACTTTGGAAAATAAAATAGCCATATTTTTTTGCGCCTCCCTTACACTGTAATGAATTATCATCGCATTGTATGGGACACTTGATGTTTTCCTATGGATCCCTGCCAGTGACAGAATGAACTGCTTCCCCTAGTGACATAACTAGAAATGACTGGGCACCATAGTAAATTTTTGAAAGGGGCACCCACCCAGAAATGTATTTGCAATTCCCTCCTCCTGTGCATCCCCCACTCCAGTGGCTAGTCTAGATCCCTCTCTCAGATCAGGCCCGGCAGCCTCTCCATCTGTTTCCTACAGTGTCACTGTATATAATGTCTTTGTATAATACTGTTGTGGGGGCCCTGACAATAAAATCATTTAGTCCTCACCCTGGGTGGGTCCCTTCTGAGTTTAGGCCCCAAAGCAGACATTTCCCCTATAGCTATGCCCCTGGCTTCCTCAATCTGAGTAGGGAAGCCGTTCACGCCTTGGGAGCACAGTGCTCCCAGGGAATGCTACCTCAGATGGCATGGTTACAATGGACTATGGCACCTGAGTGGTTAAATGTCTGTGATCAACACGGTCGCCGATCACAGACATTAGCAGAAACCTGGTGGCTGTGGTGTCTGCTCCGCTCACAAGCTGACCCAATTTTTAAACCCCAGACTTCCAACGTATATGTACAGTGAAGGGCTTAATATTCCATTAACTCCAGAGGAACAAGCCATGTTGAAGATGCAATCTACTCTGCAGGTAGCATATTAAAAAAGGTACATGAGAAGCTGTACAGATATATAAATTCTGTATAAACTGGCATCTATTAATCTAAAACTCTGTTCATTTTGGACTAGTTCTGTGTGCGCCCTCCAACTCTAACAGGGCACAGAGTGCGACTACCCTCTAGACTAGAAGTTATACAGAACAGTCTCCAGAAAACTATGCACTGATATTCTCACCTCCTCCTGCTCTGTAAGGTCAGACTGCTGTACAACATGAAAAGTGCCCTTTAAGCTTAGTCCTATAGGAAGCCAATTTCTGTTTCCAGAGTGATCACTTTTATTCTGAAAACTTTGTGAAGTGCACTTAGTAAAGCCTCATCATATGGAGCCAGAAAGGTTCCACGTGGAAATATAAAGCACCTGTGAGGACAATTTGAATTTCACAGTGCACTGTCCAACATTCCCAGGATATGTGCTCTGGAAACCCAACCTTCCTCTGATTTCACATTGCTGCTTAGAAAGACGAAACGTTGAAAAAGAATCAATTTTCTGTGCTCTGGTTGATACACAAGAACAAATAGGGTACGGAGTGCAGAAAATCCACCGCATTTACAGTAGTAGTGAAGCGGATAAGATTTTAACAACTGTCATCCACATGCTGCACAGAAAGTCGGCCTCTGAATCTGTACATCACTTGACACGCGGTGCAGATTTTAAAGAGGACCTGTCACCTCTCCTGACATGTCTGTTTCAATAAATGATTGTATTCCACATGAAATGACAATTCCATCTTTACGACTGCGTTGTGTTACTCCTCTATTTTTCCTATTAGAAGTTTATGGATAAATTGCCCATTGTAAGTTACCAAGTGGTAGGTGTCCCTGCACAGTCTAATGCTGTCCAATCAGTGCTGCTGGTGTCAGACTGTGCAGGGACACCCGGCCCACAACTAGTAACACCCAGCTGGACCTTTACTGCATCAGGAAACCTGACCATGTTGCCGTTCCCTATTATGGTTGAGTGGCACGTGGCAGTATGGTCTCTAATGAAACTAATGAAGACCACACTGTTTAGATGGTCTGCATTGGCTGTGCGGTATTGATGGTGCACATGGATCCATTGATTTTAATATGCTTATATTTATTAACATGAGTCACTGGAAAACCCACAGACACGCACTGCTTTGGTCCATGATGTGGACAGAACATGCCAATTAAGGTCTATGGGTCAGAGAAAACTATGGCATCCGTGTTCTGTCAGTGGTTTGTTAGGAGATGCTCTGGAAATCCATTTTTCACCCTAGTAAGGCACGTGGAATATGGATGACACATTGAGGGGGAAAAACAGACATGGAAATTGACGATTTATAATTTGGGACAGTCACAAGATGCTACCAATTCCATAGCTGTGACTACTTATTAGAAAAGTCCACCTCAAATAAATGCCCGTTTGTAAACGGGCAATAAAAGAGCAAGTCCACTTTGACCTTGGCTTCACACATCCCGCTGTCCCCTCACATAGCCATGAACTGAGGACAGGCATCAGAAGGGGCAAACAGTCACTTTTAGGAAAGGTAAACAGAGACAAAAATCTTCACTTTGAGTGAGCTGATAATAGCCCAGGAGAGCAGCAGAAAGCCTCACTTAATACCCTTCAGGAGAAGGTCATGGCAGGGTTGCCTGTCTCGTACACTGGTGGTGCTGCTTCAGTATCACAGACAGTCAATCCTCGCATTGTGAGCCAGTCAGCGGATTTATGGGGCACTTTAGTGTTCCTGAAGGCTATGTAAATTGAAGGGTACATGCGAGAGTCGGATTACAACCTAAGGACACATATACGTGTACCTTTGAAAGCCTTCTGTGCACCCTTTCAAACATTCCTTCATTTTAAAAGGACATCATTTGGTCAGTAGAGTCATATGGAGGAAGAGTCACAGATAAAAAAAAAAAATATATATATATATATATATATATATATATATATATATATATGTGTATCGCATTCCTTCCAGAGAACATTCTACCAAGGAATTTAAGCAACTAATATGAATTTGCCTCTTGTTGATACAACAAAAGCAATGCTGTGCTTGGTAAATTGCACCCACAGGAGTGCCATGACCACCTCAAACAGCTAATCAGCGGGGGTACCAGGAGCTGGACCCCTGCTCATCTGATAAGGATGACCTATCCTCAAGATAGGTCATCAGTATTAAGCTCCTGGAAAACCTCTTTATGTTCCCTTCCCTGGCTCCAAGCAGAGAGGTGTCCCTGCATGGTCTGACACTGTCCAGTTAATACTGCCAGTGTCAGAACATGCAGGGACACCCCGACACAAGAACGGGACAACAGAGTCATAAGACAAGATGCTCCATAGTTATTTCATGGGGAATGCAAATGGTTGGTGTCAGGAGAGATGACAGGTCCTCTCTAAAAGCTGCAGTTGATCAGCCCACAGTCTAGTGTGTTTTCTGTATTTTACACTTAATGTTGATTATTAAATACATTCAGTTACAAAATAGATAAGACAAGGTTGGGCATGGAGACATACAGGTTCTGTACACCATGTGTGCTTGCCCTCACCGTAACCACTGCTCCCAAACCTAACAACTAGATTAGAACGGTCTAGATGGCTTGTAATTCGTCAAAACAGTCACTCTGTTTCTCTTAGTCCAATGATATGCCTACTCTCAAAGTCTGTCAACTGGTAAAATATCTTTGAGTGCATCAGAGAGACTGCAACAACCTCTCACCAAGACGTATACTACCTAAAAGTAGCCTCTGAGAGCCTTTTGATAGGGCAGTGGGGAAAGCACTTTGACGCCCTTTTTTTAGCAAGTCCCAGTGTCTAATCAGACCACACCCATTATCATTTACATATCTGCCTGAGACATAACTCCATGAAGAGTTTTGCAGCAATCCGACATTTTTATTTGGCTGCATTATCTTTTTACAATGAGTGTATATCATTTGGCTCCCAAATGTGTAGACTCAGAAACCAAAAGGCACGCAAGTGATTTTAGAAGCCCTGAATTGCCTAGAACGATCCGACCTACAGTTAATTAACCACATATAGTCTTATGTGCATGGCGTCGTTCACATCTCCTTTCGGAAATCTAGCAGGCTGTTCCAGCACAGAGCAGCATTCCAGATCCTCTACTTCACTGCAATGAGGTCCGGCGGTGATCCAGCCGATTTCCAGCATAAATGTTGTGTTCTGGCCAGGCAAAAACTGTTGCATGCAATGTTTTTTTTGTCAGTCTGCAAGCTAGCCTTTGCACTGGATCATGCAGCCGGATCTCAGAAACAGAAAACTGAATGCAGCCAAAGTGTGGTCAGCTTTACTACCAATTCAACACCACTGCTGCTTTTGAATTTAATAAGTTCAAACTAAACACTTAGCCAAGCTCTTGTGAAAAGGTTGTACATTTTGACACCTAGTGCCAAAATGCATGGCTAAAAATATACAATAAGGTGATATTTGAGCAGAGAATGATACAAAAACGATATGCCTGGTACACACCAGGGGTTTTTCAATGCATTAAAAAATGATATATGTAAAAGGGTTTTCTGAGATTTTAAGACTGATGCCAGTATCTGATTAGTGGGGGTCCCGAGTGTCAGACCCCCACCAATCAGCTATTTAAGAAGGCACCAGCCGCAACCTTCTCGCAGCTTACCAAGCACAGCGCCGTACAATGTATAGTGGTTGTGCTTGGCATTGCAGCTCAGCCTCTTTCACTTCTATGGAGCTGAGCTGCTCCTAGACCTCGTGACAGAAGAACGTGTCGTCACTGGCCATGGAAGAACTGGAGAAGGCCGCGTCACTCACTGGAGAAGCGGTGTCTTCTTAAATAGCGGATTGGCGGGGGTCCCGGAAGTCCTTCCGATAGGTCATCAGTACTAACATCTTGGAAAACCATGAATTATTTGAAAATAGTCTGGCTATGGCCTCGTTCACACTAGCGGCAGCACGGATCCGGCAGATGAAGGGTGCCGCCGGATCCGTGCTGCCGCAGGGACATGTGTGGGGCCGGAACCGTGCTCCGGCCCCACACGTCACACAGTACATACACATACACCTACAAATACACATACATACTTACATGCTCCCGGCAGGTCTCCACAGCGCAGGAGGAGCAGGACGGCGTGCACATAGGACGATCTCCACAGCGCCCTCTGCTGGGCACCGGGTGGAATCGTCCTATTTGTGCGCCGTCCTGCTCCTCCTGCGCTGTGGAGACCTGCCGGGAGCATGTAAGTATGTATGTGTATTTGTATGTGTATATGTCTGTGTATGTTTGTGTGCATGTCTGTATGTGTGCAGGTGACGGATCCGTCATGAACTCCATTGAAAGTCAATGGAGGACGGATCCGTTCACCATTGTGTCAAACCAAACGGATCCGTCCCCATTGACTTTCATTGGGGGTCATGACGGATCCGTCTTGGTGCGGATGCCTGGACCAGAGAGCATGCTGCGGTTTGTTCTCCGGTCTGTAGACGGAGCGGAATGCTTTTAGGAGCATTCCTTTGTCTTCAGTTCAGTTTTGTCCCCATTGACAATGAATGGGGACAAAACTGAAGCGTTTTATTCCGGTATTGAGCCCCTATGACGGAACTCAATACCGGAATTATAAAACGCTAGTGTGAAAGTAGCCTATGGATCTGTGGCAAAAAGGGCAGCGAAAAAAAAAAAATCACAAGAATCACGTGGTTTTTGCCATGCAAATGGCTGTGGATGTCACCCTCTACATTGCAAATCCACAGTGGAATTCCACAGCATAAATGAACGGTGTAGATTTCAAATAAACACCACAGATAAAGTTACAGTGCAATCTTTTAAATGCAGCATGTATGGTATTTCTTAAAATCTCATCCACTTTGCTGGTACTGTACAACACTGTGGATTTGCTAGTCCGATTTATGGCATGTATGAATCCACCCTGATCGTATTAGTTTTCGGGTGTCCCTTCTGTCTCAGGGAAAGAGGTCATGTTTTTAATCATTTTGCTGTGGTTTTCTACAGTGGTGAAGCTCTCAGACGCTCCAGGACCTCCCTTCTCCCCATCTGGTCTGCTGACACATACATTGTAGGGTTAACTGTATGTCCCCCGCAGTTTTAGTCTGGTAAAGAAAATCACCGATTTTAAACAAGCACTGTCTCCAACAACAAAAACAGTCCTGGTACGGATGTTCCCCAGAGGTGTGGCGTCTAATCCATAAATTGCCACACAAGTTTTAACAGGCACGTCTGGTCTGTCACCAGGAGTTTAGTAATTAAGAAGAAAAGGTCTCTTTTTCCTAATGGTTTATGAGCGATGCATGTGAGCAGAAGCACCTCTCTCTGCTATGCAAAGATATCCATCTACTTGGTGATCCCTTTTCTGTTGCATCCAATTAAAAGAAGCCTATAGGCCAAGAGTACACATAAACAGAACATTCCTGAAGTCATGTTTCAACTTCAGTGATGTTTTCAGAAGTGCAGATAGCAGGCTGGAATAGGTAGAAAACAGGAAGATGCACTAATCATGCCAGAGCCGTCTTCAGAGGAACAGAAAATAAACTACTGGAGCAGCAGCATTCAGAGTCCTCACAAAGGAAAGCCCAATCTACTGACATTAACCTTTTCACTCTCAGCCGCACAAGATCAGCAGCTTTTTATTAAAAGGTAAAATAGATAAAATGTCCATATATATTAAAGGGGTTATCCAAGACCTGTAATGCCCCCCCATATGCCCGTGCCCCTCACACAGATTGTACTTACCTCGCTCCCCGGCACCCGCTCAGCTTCTGATGCCGGCATAGCTGCCACTGCATCTTCCCGTTGCATAGATGAAAACATCCGATAGCAGGCCGCAACGGGAACGAGCCTCCCTAGCATCAACCTGAGACTTGAACATGCAATTGTTAGATCACTTATCTCAGACTGCAATGAATTACCATTGCAGCCTATGGGATATTCAATACATTCTTATGACGGGCAGGACTCCATAAGAACTATTGCTGTGGTAGCATCGAATCCTTCAGAGGGACAGAGGCTACCACAGTAAATGGACAGCTTCCCCAATCTCAGCTCGGGGAAGCCGGCCGGGTCCCTGAAGAGCCTCTCAGATGCCGTGTTCACCATTGACCACGGCAGTTGAGGAGTTTTAAACAGCCCTGGGTGTGTGCCGTTTAAAACAGCAGTAACCCAGTGGCTTTGGCGCCAATATATCTGCTGTACATGTACGGTGGATGTCAGGAAGGGGTTATCCTTAAGGGGGTATCCTTAAGATAGTTCATCACAAACTGCCTGTAGAAACCCCATATCCCTGCCACTCATAAGATTGGATGTAACTGGAAGTCTGAGCAGGAACTACATAGCATACATTTGTGAATGAAGCTCTTTACTACAGCACTGCTACCATTGACATCAACTGCACAGTTTTTGGAGCTGTGTAGTTTCAGTGGAGGACATTATAGATATCTTGCATGTTTACAAGCACTCATGGGAACATACTTGTTTCATGCTCTGGATTATCTAAGTAATTGTTTCAACTGGATACATAACATCACTAATTTTGCTTGATAAAAGGCTGAGTGTGGTCAAAACATCGCAATAATTTGAAGCATCTTTTATGAAAATTCCATTGCCTTGGAATAATTGACTATTGCTATATGTATAGTGACTGGAAGGCCGCCCAAGTTAAAGAGTAACTAAACCTTTCCATAACCTTTTAATATGTTTTTGCCCTAATAAAACTCTCTCTAATATACTTTATTAATTTTCAATTTTTACTACATTTTTTCCTGCCTAAAGCGCACCATTCCCTGGTGTGCTTAAAACTCAGTTCTCCGTACACTGCCGACAGCTCAGCGGTGTATAGAGTACAGAGTACACATTTTATGAATGGGGCCGCAGCATCGCTGTGGGTACAGGTAGGAAGTTGCTCCTGCCTGTGCTCCATGGACTAGTACTAACTCTTGGCATAGCATAGCATACCCTGTACCCATGTACTATGCCAGGATTAGCTGAGCAGATCGGGCTCCTGCTTCTGCCCACTCCACCAAGCTACTCCTGGCATGGTGAGCTGGTGTACAGAGAACAGAGTTTTAAGTGCACCAGGGAATGGTGTGCTTCAGATAGGAAAAAGTGTAGTAAAAGTAGAAAATTCATTAATAAAGTATATTAGACATAGTTTTATTAGAGCATTAGGGAGAACATATTAAAAGTTTATGTAAAGGTTTAGTTACTTTATGCAGAATGGGAAGTGTCGCTGGGGGCCGATATTGGATTTTGCAGTGCTGTTACCCAAGATCTCAATGACGAATCATGTCTCATGCACACGGCTGTATTACGGTTCAGTTTTGTATGTAGCTGTACTAGGTTTCTTCATGAAGCCTTTACTGTTCCTCCACATGCCTCCAATGTCATCCAGCAGCATACAGAGGTTGAGTGACATGCACCATCCTATGCCATATGCACAAGAATCCATTAGTACAGATTTGTACATATGGCATCCGTTTCGCTCCTTTTACAGTTACATGATAATGCATACATACATATCTATATATATTTTTTTTTTTTTTAAGCAAATGACCTAGCTTTTCAGCATCTGCACAGAACGGGATAATCTCCTCCTGGGTTACAAAGACAGGCTGTTGCATATCTGAGATTCCCCCTCTTTAAACAAATATTTTATTTTCAATTTCTTATCACTTTGCCATGAACAGTATATTTTGCTCTATATGTTACTTCCAAGATAAAGAATCTAGATGCACAATTCCTTAAATAAAAACTAAATTTTCTGAAAACTTTCATTGTGTAGCCCCAGCTGTAATTAAAATGCCTTAGTGTTGGTGACCCACTTAAAGTGTAGTTATCTATTCAGTAAAACGTTATATGCTCTCTACAACTACTCTCATTATAGTAGCAAATCTGTGATGTGGCCGGTACTAAAGGTTATGTAGGATGTGGTAGGAATGTTCACTCATCAACGTCTTCAACAGGACTGTCAAGGTCAAAGAGGTTTAGAGCAGACTAGCCATTTAATGGAATTAATGGAATAATGTTTACAAAGAAAGTCCTATAAATCTCCAAGGACAAGGATGATGTCTAATGAGAAGGACCAAAAAATCTTCACATTTTCTGGGGCATAAGAATTGCAAAAAAGACCTTTAAGTCATGTCAAGAAGACGCAGCCTAAACCACAAAAAGTTAATTCATAAATACAGTAAAGTGCACAGGTCTACAGAAATTGCACTGAGATTAGAATATTTGCAAGAAACAACTACTACAGCAGAAAGGTCCCAAACTAGGATCAGACAAGAAGATTTCCAAAGTAGCAGCACAGAAGGGTCCACCTGGATGCCATCAGTCTCGGCCAAGTAAACAATACTGACACCAGATTTAGCCTGCTGACCAGTGCAGGTTAGGAAGGGTCACAGAGACATAAGGGTGACCAAACTGTGCCTGAAGCAATGGATGATCTGGAAGTCATCACAGTAACCCAGACAGAAAGTCATCTTTCTCCTCCACCTTATACAAGAATTTGGGATTTCCCCATATTAAACTTACCAGAAAATGCATTACTTGATTTAGGGGATACAAGCAATTTTGTAAAAGGCTGAATACTAAGAACTAATTATAGAGGAGAACATTGGAAACCATCTTGTAGATAGAAAAAAGCTACTGTGTACACCTGTGTATTGGTAACATGCTAACAACAGTGACTGAAGCGGTCAGGTCATTGCAGAGGGAGTCATTTTTCTGTTCTTCTGATCAGTCAGAAGTACAGAAAAATATGGATCTTCTAAACAAAAAACGGATTCTGTGTATCAGTAATGCCCCTTTCACACGAGTGGGAGACTCGCATGTCTCCCGCAACGCATCTACAGGGCTGGACTCCAGCACTGACTGGGATCGCATATAATGCTATGCGATCCCTGTCAGTGCAGAGTCCAGCCCTGTAGATGAGTTGCGGGAAACATGCGAGTCTCCCACTCGTGTGAAAGGGGCATTATGCACATTTCACATTTGTTTGAGCCATTTCCATCAGAGATTCGTTATTTCAGAAGGAAAAAAAAAAGTCTTGCATGCTGTACTGGATATGATGGATCTTTGATGGAAATGGCTCAAACAGATGCCAAATGTGCACAACTGATGCACAGAATCAGTTTTTTTTTCAGGATCCGTTTTTCCCTTTATCTTTCTATTATTCTGACAGATCAGAAAAACGGAAAAATAACTGATGTGCTTCAAATATTTTCGAGGGTGCTTAAACGCAGGCTTTTGCTGGCGTTTTTCTGCACTTTTGTGTTTTTAGTGCAATTTTTGCAGTACGAATACCATCTCCAAATGTTAGCTGAAGTTGTATGGGAAACAAGTGGTTTTAGCTCCTGGAGTTTTTGTTCATTAGGTGGCGTTTAGCCCTTGGTGTTTTTTTCAGGCATTTTGACAACAGCTTCTCTATAAGAGAAAAACATCATGAAGTGCTCATGGAAAAACTCATGGTCAAAAAAAAAAAAAAAGTGCCGCAAAAAGACATGGCAATAAATGCAAGTGGTTGTTCTGGGTTTTTTTTCAAGTGTAAAAATGAATTCATGATTGTTTACAGGGTCCTTAATGGCATTTTTCATTTTGTAGCATTTAAAAACATACACGCACAAATGCCCGCCTATATATATTGTTTTATGCCACTTTGTGGACAGTGGCATACATAAAGTAGTAAGGGCTCCATAGAAAGGATCAAACCAGGCCCCTCCACACAGGACAGAACGGTTTCTGCCTAAACCCCTTTCAATGACCCTTGGGCCATTTTTCCACTGCCTCATTTGCTAAAAGTTGTTCCTTTAGAGGGTAGAGTCCTGAGCAAGTTTTAAAGCAGCAACATCATCAGAATACAGGTAGACGTTACAGCACCAGCAGTCTGTCAATAATGAGGAGGTCTTGATATGCTGAAGGCCATCATGACAGCCTCTTTCCTGTCAACATTGACAGAATACAGGTGTTCTGGTTGAATTTGACCCAATGACCCGCATATAATGAATAATCAATTTCAGAATTGCAAGTAAATTCACACATTTTACCACGTTCTATTGGATTGAGAAAAAGCATCACTGTCTTCTCAAACAACTACCCCGGGAACAAATAAAGAGCTCATTTGGTCTTTTCTTGAAAACAGTTCTGAAGAAAAGATCTTTTGTGGACATCGTGTACCACCTAATTTGCTCAAGAGCCCCCACTCCAAAAAATCTTCCCCATAAGCTCCTTGGTTGTAAGAATCAAAGCAAGATCTAGTCTAAGCTTATAAGACCTACTAATTTATGCCATTTTCTGCCAAAATTCATGTGCATGAATTTTTGGGGCACATTGTTGCTGCACATTCCAGTAACTTCAAATTATCCTGTGGATGGGGATAACTATTAAATTAGTGGGAACCCCACCAATCACAAGAACAGGGGACCCATACTCCACAGAGCCTCTGAATGTATCGGCAAGGTAGTTGTACACACGGTCACTCCATTCATCTCTATGGGACCTGCTAAAATTAGCCAAAAGCTGTCTATCAGTCCCATAGAGACGAATAAAGTGCCAGTTCACGTGCTCGACCAGTCACTTGTTGAATAGGGGACAACATAAAATTGCGGAAATACTCCTTTAAGTCACTCCCCCTTTCAGGTGTACAACACCCTTTTCCCTCAAACACTTCATGTCGGATTAGGCTAGGGCGACACTGGTCGCGGCCAGGATTGCCGAGCAGCAGGGAGCCCATAGAAATGAATGGGATCGCCACGGCAGTCCCATGAAGTCCAGCCGTGTTTGATTACTTGCAACTGCCGCGGCGATCCCATTCATTTCTATGGGATCCCCCCTACTCAGCGATCCCGGCTGTGACACGTGTTGCCGTGTAGCCCTAGCCTTAGTCTAACCATCTAAAACATTTAATAAATGTGCTGAAAAGTATGTACTTCGTTTATTTGCACCAATTTCACTAGAATTCTAGCAGATTTTGATTAGTCAACCTCTCCTAATGTCTTGTCAGCCCTTTGGAGAGATTGGGGAAGATATATCAATGTCGCTGCACCTGGAAAGTGCCTGGATTAGCGCCAGAATTTGTAGCACACGCCTGCTGCACCACAATTTTAATACTTTTGCGCCACCTTTTTGTCTAATTCTATTTCATAAAAACATCATGTATTTCAAGTGTTTTAACAGCTTAATTTTTTTTTTGAACAAAGGTTTTTTGCTGCCTTTTCTATTATTCAGTGACATTATGTACAGCATGTTACCTAGCATTTTTGAAGCCCTACAGAGGAGACAATGGTAAAAACAAAATAAAAAGAACCATGAACAGAATATTGTGTTATGATAAAAACATTGTTGACCCCAAAAAGACAACGAAATGGCAAAAAGCACAACACTGTGTATGTACACTTTTCCATATTTTGCTAAATGCATTTAAAGGGTTGTCCTACCATTTATAATCGATGACCTATCAGCAGGATAGGTCATCAATATCATATCGGCAGGGGTCCAACCGATCTGATATTGATGACCTAGGTCATGACAATAGGGCATCAATATATAAGGCTGGACATCTACTTTAATGCAATGCAGTGGTTTTCTACAAAAAAAACACACCACCAAAAACGCATCAAAATGAAATTTATTGCTGATTTGTCATGAGAACAAGCTATTTAATGGAAGTTTTATAGTTTACGTAAATAACACGTATTTCTTGTATAATAATTTTCAAGATCTCTGCTTGCCATCACGTAAAGAGTTTGTACCACCATTAAATGTTACTTTAATATAATTCAGCATGAAAAGCTAGTTACTTTTGCAATAATACCTTGTTACAACCACCTTGCTCCAGTTGTAAGATATTCTCTTCACTTCATTATAATGGCACCCCCTGGTGTTGACTTAGTATAGAAACTTGCACTTCCATCTATCAGGGTGGTTGTACGTGCTCAGTTCAATTTTTAAACTGCCACCAGCCATATCTACAGGTTGTAGCAGAAAGGGCACATCCCCTAAGCTGTTATAGGGAGAGAGCTGCAGCAAAAAGGACACACCCCTGAGCTGTGACAGGGTGAGAGCCGTACCATTAAGGATACACCTCCTGAGCTGCCAGCTTGAAATAAATCTAGCAATTAATGGGGGGAGCTCTGGATCCATGTGAGGTACAGCGCTGGTTCTAGCTTTGTTAGAAAGATTGTCATGTACTATACGATGTCAGATTTTTATTTTTAACACCAATCATGGCATTACCCCTTTAGGTATGCACATATATTAGTGAAACCAGAGACAACCATCTGGTGACAAAACTGTTCTGGTGCTCTTGTCCCCATCAGTGCAGATCAGGGTGCTAGTAGATTTCTTTGGTGCAGCTCAGGCGGTGGAGCGAGTAATGTTCATCAATAAAGAGACAAAGCACCATATAAAGATATCGTTCTGACCATGGTCCACTGGAAATACTATGCAACATAGGTCATAACCAAAACCAAGGAAAGCCATCTGTATGCAGTTTGGCTGGTAAGCTATTTTGCATACTTTTTCCCACGGAGCCTTCCCTAAAAATGAGTCTCCAAAGTGAGGAACAATTCCTTTCCGCACCAAGCTGCCATCACTAAACAGAGACATTATGAAAGCCCTTCCTATCTACCTTGACTCATTTTGGACGGACAATTACAGTTTAGAGCACTGATACACACGTAGCACACCCAGCACCTGAGTGAGAAGAACATGGAGAGAGATTCATCAGAACTAGAGCACAGGTGGAGGCTTGAATGGTGTCTAATGCGTTAGTTATGCAAAATCCCCCCAAATTATTTTAGAAAGCGGCATAACTTTTCATTATGCAATGCTTACGCTTTATTTACATTACACCAGGAACTCATTTTAGGTAATCGGTAGATAAAAGAAATAGCTATAGAAAAAAAAAAATTATATATATATATATATTTCCAAAACCAAGTCGTGCCTTTCCTTATTTCATTTTCCATCGAATAAAATGTCATGTTATTTTAGACCACCATGCATTTGACCAGTGCAACGCCATATGTTTCTCACCTACTCCCTTCATTAATTTGTGCCACAACCTCTGGAAAAAAGCCAGTCTAATGTGCGGGTAATTAGCAGTGTCCATGTGCTCATTCCAAAGGAATAGCAACCGTCACAGCGAGTTCAATGCCAGGGGCAGAGGAAGCATTGCTAGTGCAGAATACAGAAAACCTCTCATTCACCAGTTCTTCTTTCATAGAGATCGCCAAATCCCAAAGGCGCAATTTGCATATTTTTTTTTTATCAAGGTCTTATAAAATAACTAAAAAGACAATTATTAATGAGGGATAGTAATCACCTGTATTTGTAGTATACAACCTCTGCACTGTTGTAAATGAAGCCATGTACACACTGGGGCAGATTTCTGAAGACTGAGTTTAGTCTGATCTGTATTGACTGACTAGGGGCATCCCTGCTGGAGCCGCACCTGGTGTTGTCCGATGTAGCAAGGCAGAAGTAAACGATCCTAGAAGGGGGCATGGGATCTTTTTCTTACAAAAACTAAATTTGTCCTTGGTTTTAAAGTGTTTGCACCAAACGCCACTTCTTCACTGCAATTATGTAATAAATCCCAGCCGCTATAGTGTGTAGTACAATTTGCAGTGAAAACACATTTTATTTTGCCAGGTGAATTTCTCAGATTGAAAGACCCTTTAAGTGAATAAAGGCTACTGACAAGATCATTGTGGCTAAAAACACAAGCTTTTCTTCAGGGGTTACATCGTGAACTGACCACTTATGTAGTATCAACTTTCTATAATATATTGTGCCCACTCCAAATTGTGCTTAACCCCCCCCCCACCGTTTTCGGTACCTTTTTTGAAAGGGGGGGTTATTGGCAATTTTTATTTTCAAACATGTGCAAGCATGGCCACCGCCGCTGTATTACAGTGTGGTCATACTCATAACCATGGAAACGACCAGTGTATAATATGATGGAAAAATGAATCCAGCCAGCAAAGGAGGCAATATGGATAATCACAATACATTAGTGTCTTGTATTAACTTTCTCTACATGATAAATGCCACTTGCTGAAGTGACACAACCCCTTTATGAATTTGTCATTGAGTTTCGTACACATGTAATTTTTCTGACAACTGATTATTTTAAAACAAATGTCTAACTTTCCATGATCTTACACAGTGTGCACAAAGCGAATGTCCAGGCTACACCTGACATTACAAGCCTTCATTCATTTTGCTGAGAAGTGGTGAGAAGTAATCACAGCTATTCGTTATCACAGTTACATTAGCAGCTCAGGAGAATGTGATCATCAACATAAGCACCAAAGAATTCCATTTACTGGACAGTTCCCAGCGCGGACATCCATACTTTGATCTATTGTGTATGGACAAATATTCCCACTGATGTATTCTCTCCCTTGATCCCTGCCCCCACCCTTATAAAGAATAAATGTTAAGAGTGTGAAAAATAAATAGACGCATAATTTTTTTTTTTACATTAAAAAGACCCTTTCCATTTAACATGATACAATTTACCTTTAGGCTCTTGACTACTACATGTAAAAGTACAACCTGGTGTGACTGTGTAAAGTGAAAGGCTGCTGAATTTTCCTTTGCAGTGCTGAAGAATTCCAAAAGAGCGGTGACCTCCCCCTTCAGCTGATGGGTGGACTTGAAGTTCGGTTCTTGTAGAAGTGTCTACAGGTGGCCGTCTTTGAGCTGTGGGTTTACAGCTGTTGAGTGACAGCTCCCATCAGCAGCTCTCTAATGAAGGAGACTGCATGCAAAAGGATCATATTGCACCATTTTAGGTCTGTTCCTAGACATTCACCCCAAGTATTTGAGGGAAACTAGTACACAGGCACAAGAAAGGTATATAATACTTTTATTTTTCAAAGATCAGAGATGATGTCGCACACAAATCTACACTAAGGAGAACTGTGCCCTACAAAAAGCTTTTAATATGCAGAAGCTAGGAAAATGTCCCCAGAGGCACTGAAGAATGTAAATTGTTGTAATATATGTGCTCATTCTCAACAATGCAGTCAGTCATTGTCCCAGCTTCTCACTCAGGAAGCATTTTAGGAGATGAAGCTTACGGGCACACATACAAATTAATAACAGTAGGGACATTCTGGCTTTGTGGCACACTCCTTTCATGCACAGGTGTTCAGGGCTTAGCCTGGGAACTTTACATTTCTACAAATTTTATTATCTATGGTGACATTACAGATTGATCCAGCCTATACATTGTGTTAAAGGGGATGTCTCACTTTAGCAAATGGACTTAACCATGTAGACAGAGTTGATACAAGGCACTTACTAATGTATTGTGATTGTCCATATTGCCTCCTTTGCTGGCTGGATTCATTTTTCCATCACATTATACACTGCTGGTATCCAGGGGTTATGACCACCATGCAATCCAACAGAGGTGGTCGTGCTTGCACACTATCGGAGGTCTGGAGGTCTTTCCTATAGTGTGTAAGCACAACCACTGCTGATAGATTACAAGTTGGATCTTGACCTCTGGATACAAGCAGTGTATAATGTGATGAAAAAATGAATCAAGCCAGAAAATGAGGCAATATGGACAAATCACAATACATTAGAGTCTTGGATTAACTTTGTCTACTTGGTAAATGCCAATTGCCGATGAGCTTAAAGGGCTCTCCTGGGCCATCATACTTATGCCTCATTCACACGTCCAGGTGCACCAGGTGCGGCTCTAAACATAGAACAGGTGCAGATCTTTTCCTTATACCTAATGTCTATGGAGGCTTCAATCCTGTTTTGGTTCACAATCACTGAAGGAAATCACTGACCAAAACACTGACGTGTGAATGAGGCTTTTTAGCTTAACCTTCTCATCGGATTTGGCTCTTTCTATAAGGCCTAGCTGCATCCATGGCACCCTAGCTCATTTTTGCTTTCTTTTAGCTTAAAGGGGTTCTCAGGGATTTTGATATTCCCACAAGAGGTGATCAATATCAGATCAGTGGGGGTACGACTCATGGCACCCTCGCCAATCAGCTACGAAGAGGCCGGGGCCAGTGATTTCATGTCCATCAGTCAACTGAATGGGGCTGAGCTGTAAAGAAGCTGCTGTGCTCCAGTGAGCACCTTGGCTTCCTCAAACAGCTGATCGGTGGTGGTACCAGAAGTAGGACCCTGACCAATCTCATATTCATGACCTATCCTAAGGATAGGACATCAATATGAAAATCCCAGAGAACTTCAGACTTTAGGCCACTCCGTAAATGCACTCATTTTGAGAATTCTGTTTCCATGACAAATCCTCTTTAGTTGTAATTATAGGAGGTCAAGGAAACAGAGAGCTATACCAGTGCTTGAGAGGCTTTTTTTCACTAAAATAGAGGTTTCTCCATCCCTGGAGAAGATTTTATAGATGTGCAAAAGGAACTGGATTTTTGTTTAGTTCAGGCAAGTTAGGCTTTACTGAAATATGATGAGAAATTAAAAAGTAAAACATCACCATTTTGTTTTAAAACTTTTTATATAAAACTTTTCCATTTAATATGGAATTGACTGCCTCATAAAAGAAAATTTGTATTGAATAAGATGTATGCAGAAGGCAGATTCTACACACAGACTAGACATTCTGGTTAGTGGTTACAAGAAAAAAAATTAGACAAGTCTAACTGGCCCACACACATTCACATATGGCTGGACAACTGCATGGCAGAACCTACTGGGAACATGTGTTGTCAATCTCTCTAGTCCAAGTCCCTCAAGATTATGAGGAATTCTTGCAACACATTTTTGATTGACATGGCTGCTTCCCAAGGGGTTCTGCAGTAGTGGGCATCTGAGGTAGGTAAATCTTCTTACACTGATACAGAAGATATGTTTCATTTGTGTGGTCCCACTTTATACATGGACTTGGAAACAACTTCATACTAAAAGCACTTGCTCTTGCTTACGATGCTTTAGTAGAAAATGCAATTTTCTTCACTAGTAAGCATATACAAGATACTATATATACAAGTTTTCCAAAACATCTACAGGTTTGCTCAGTAAATGAACGGCACAACAAAAATCTTGCCATATTCCTGACCATACAGTGTAGAATGGCTTTCAGCATACCACTTTTTCAGACACCTCATACATTTTTTATACACATGTGGCTGATTCAAGTCTTACTCACAATAGGGCAAATTTACTCAGACCTTGCAGTAAAACATTCACAAATTTGGGGCATTTCTTTCCCATCAACTTTTAGACCTCTATATGTAAAAAAATACACCAAAGAATAATCCACTGCTCCCAGCTCATCTGTTTCCCTGTTCAAAAAGGATGTATTGCTAAGAAACAGGGCACAGCTTAAGATCCGACACCTTACTCACCACTCAGGGGCATGGCGTTTTATGGGCTAGGGCTTCAGTCCCAACAAATTTACCATTTTTTACGCATGGAAACAGGGCTCCAGTGAGCATCGAAGCTTCCTTAAACAGCTGATTGGCAGGCGTGTCAGGAGTCCAAACCCCACCCGATCTCATGCTTTTGACCTATACTGAAAATAGGCCATCAATATGAAAATCCTAGAGAATCCCTTTAAAGCTGTTGTCCAGCTTTGTTCAGTTTCACAGACCGGACACAAAACCGCAGCTTGCAGCGGGTTTTGTGCCTGCTCAAAAAAACTGAACAAACTGGAACAGAATGCATCCTGACCTGGTTTGTTCCATTTTGTCTCCACTGACAATGAAAAAAAAAAAAAAAAAAAACTGAAGCTGGATCTCAAAAACCGGAATGCAAAACACATATGTGAAAGTGGCCTTATATAACTATGGAAGAAAACAACTGCAGGCATTGTTGCAGATACAAAAAAATCCTGCATGAACCCTGCCTTAGGTATGTGGTACATGGTCAGTATATGTAAGCCAAAAGCAGGAAAGGAACCTACAGAGGAAAAATATAATTGAAAAAATGTGTGCCTTAGGGAATATACATAAAACATATACATAAGAAAAGAAGCACAATAAAACACACTTAACAGTAACATGTTTTTCTCTGTAGGAAAAAAAAAACAGATCTGGAAAAAAAAAAAATGTGACTGATCTAGTCCACCCCAAAAAATGCTTGTCAAAAGCTTATTCATTTCATGACGTTTGTTAAAAGCCAAAAAAATAAAAACCTCATTAAAAATATGGTTTTGCAGCAGCACCCTTATACAATTTTCGAGTATATTCACTAGTCATTTTTGACCATAACATTTTGGAAGCATTTTTTGCTGCTGCATTTTCTGATTTCATTTCAGAAAAGGCCGCACTGAAAACTCATTTAGAATAAGCCGCAACAAAAAAATGCATCCAAATGTTAAAAATCCCATGTTTTTAAGCACATTTCTTAAAGGGTTTATGTCACCAGTTTTGGGCATATAAAACAGGATGACATTTGCAATGTGCAAATGTCACCTGATGCCCAATCTGTTAATCATTTTTTTACTGGTGTCCCCGTTCTTGTAAAAAATATACTTTTGTGATATGCAAATGAACCTTATTAGGTGCAAGGGGCGGGAACCCTGCACCTAGTAGCGCCGTTTCCCTACCTTTATTCACGCCCCCTTGCTTGTGATGGACAGGGCCAGGCAGCTCGCTCTATCTGCTGCCGGCCCTGTCCGTGCTGCAAATCCCGCGCCTGCGCCGTGCGGCCTTCATTCGGTGCAGGCGCAGTGAGTGCCACAGGCTGCCGGGCTCCCAGCTTCCTCACTGCGCCTGCGCCGCCTTCTCTTCCGGGTGTAGTGTGACGTCATCGGCGCAGGCGCAGTGAGAAAGCGGCACTCACTGCGCCTGTGCCGAATGAAGGCCGCACAGCGCAGGCGCGGGATTTGCAGCACGGACAGGGCCGGCAGCAGATAGAGCGAGCTGCCTGGCCCTGTCCATCACAAGCAAGGGGGCGTGAATAAAGGTGGGGAAACAGCGCTACTAGGTGCAGGGTTCCCGCCCCTTGCACCTAGTAAGGTTCATTTGCATATCACAAAAGTTTATTTTTTACAAAAACGGGGACACCAGTAAGAAAATGATTAACAGATTGCAAAGGTCATCCTGTTTTATATGCCAAAAACTGGTGACAGAAACCCTTTAAATGTGGTTTTGATCACGCAGTCAAAAACAGTCGATCTACATAACATTTTTTGCCCCATAATAAGCACTTGCATTATGGAAGCGCTTATTAGTACTGAAGGACCGGGAATCGGTGAATGCAGTGCTCCCAGGCTCTGTACTCACTGCTTCCTGGTTCTCTGCAGTTGGCTGTGCTGTGGCTGTGCACAACGCGAGGGCAGTCTGTGACCTCATGCTGTGCGCGTCAGGTCACAGCACAGCCGACAGCAGGAAGAAGAAGAGCGTTGGAGGTGAGGAGCGGAGGCATCCGGAAAAGAAGAGGCAGAAGTGGATTTTTTATTTGCTCAGAGGCTGGGGGCTGATATATGTCATGGGGGCTGCTCTGAGGCTGGGTGCTGATATATGTCATGGGGGCTGCTCTGAGGCTGGGTGCTGATATATGTCATGGGGGCTGCTCTGAGGCTGGGTGCTGATATATGTCATGGGGGCTGTTCTGAGGCTGGGTGCTCATATATGGCATGGGGGCTACTCTGAGGTATGGGGGTCTCATCTGAGTTCTGAATGGGGAATCTTATTAATATTGGGGGTCTGATCCTGGTCTGATCTGAGGTCTAATGAAAATATATTTTTTTTGTCCTCTTCTAAAACCTTGGTGCGTCTTTTAGGGCGAAATATACAGTATATAACTTTAGAGCAATTTTAGACGAATGTATATAGTCTGTGAAATACCCTGGACTGTACACTGCTCCTGTGGCACAAACGCGATGCATTACTATGATTTATAATGCTGTGGGTTGCTGTCCGACGTCAGTAGAGAACTGTACTCACATAATGCCGCCAGAACGATTTAGTACCTCTGAGGTTGGGCAGGAACACACAGCATTAGAAATCATTATAATGCCATGAGTTTGTGTCCAGTTCTGTTACACAGGTTCTACTGATACCTCGGACTTTAGTAACAAAAGGGCATGCTACAATCCTGGTCACATGAAAATAAAGGATGTAAAGGTCTGGAGAAGGTTTCTTTAATATGCATGACTAAAGATTAAGAGCAGAGTGCATACACTCATGCTGCATGCTGGGTCTGTCAGCTCTAATAATCAGATATTACACTGGTGAGCCAGTGAAGACCAGAACCCCAGCTGTTTGTTGTTCCTATAAATGATCAATTACATCAGTCTTGAAATCAATAGGACAGACATCTGATGTGAAGCAATTCCTTTACCCATTTCAATCTATGATACACCTGTAGAGAGGTATAGTATGCAATATAAAGAGAATAGCTATGGGCAAGGTAAAGGGGAACACAGAGTCTTTGTATTTTTCAAAATACCTTTTTTGAATATACAAATACAACACAACTTAGCATAATTAATACGTAATGTGAGTGGGTATCATAATGCAATATGCGTGCATAATACATAGCACTGAAGAGGTGATGTATGAATACTAAGCACTATCCTCACTGGGACTCAAGGTCTATTTTCTCGATCTCTCATCCACGTCCATTTTGGACAATTTGACATAAAACCTATTAAAAACAAAAATGTTTTAGGAGAGTGGGATGAAATTTGACATAGTTGGAGGAAGCCCATGCAGATCCCATGCAAACGTCCCATCAGTCAGATTCTAACCCACTGGCTCTGGATGTTTTTAATAGGATATTTCTAACATTGGGATATGGCTGATCTCCATAGTAATCCTGAATACTAAAGCAAAGTTATTGTATGCTGGCTAGCATAAAGTCAGCTTTCTTGTAGGGAACATCAAAGTTGTGTAGTGGTAGGCCTGACGGGTGCAAGATCATTTCCAGCTGTAATTACTCTGTTAAGCCTCATTCACACATCAGTGTTCCACGTACGCGTTCTCCACAGACAGCATACGAATTCGTTTTAATGTGTGTATTCACACATCCATGTTTTAGCACAGTCCGTGGGTCTATGGTTTTAGCACCGAAGCATGCTCTATTTTGTCCATGTTCATAGATCCATCACGCCCATTATAGTCTAGGGGTCCATGAAAACCACAGACGCAACACAGATGCCATCCGTGTGTCACGGATCATTAGCAAGAGATGCTTTAAAAATGGTTTTTCAGCTGCACGGTTTCAATGAAACACGGATGACACATGGATAGCAAAAAACGGACACAGGCATCCTTCACAGACATCTTCACGAGGCATCACTGACCACCTTTTCACAGATTTCAGCACAAACGTGTTAATGAGGCTTTAGGCTTCATGCACACAGCCAGTCCGGAAACAAGGGAACCGCAATAGGTCATCAATAGTAAAAAGCAGAAAACCCCTTTAAGCAAGTTGAAGATGAGATGATCTCCAAAAGGCATGAAGTTAAAGATGACACATTCCCTTTGTATTTTAAGCAAAAATGTTTTTTTTATTTTCATTTTTACATTTTCAAAATAACAAAAAAAGTTTGGGTATCATGCATGTTTAGTACCTAGTAGCACCCCCTTTGGCAAGTATCACAGCTTGTAAACGCTTTTTGTACCCAGCTAAGAGTCTTAATTCTTGTTTGAGGAATTTTTCATCAATTCTTCCCTGCAAAAGTCTTCTAGTTCTGTGAGATTCCTGGGCCATCCTGCATGCACTGCTCTTTTGAGGTTTGTCCACAGGTTTTCAGTGATGTTCAGATCAGGGGACTGTGAAAGTAAAACCTTCAGCTTGCATCTTTTGAGGTAGCCTATTGTGGATTTTTAGGTGTGTTTAGGATCATTATCCATTTGTAGAAGCCATCCTCTTTTCAATTTCAATAGGTGTCATCTTTTTTTCAGTTGGTGTTGTTTGTTTCCAGAATTTGCTGGAATTTCATTGAATCCATTTTTCCCTCCACCCGTGAAAATGTTCCCCATATCATTGGCTGCAACACAACCCCAAAGAATGATTGATCCACACCCATGCTTAATGGTTGGAGAGGTGTTCTTTTCATGAAATTCTGTGCCCTTTTTCTCCAAACATACATACTTTTTTGGACTATAAGACGTCCCACCCCCACCCCCCTCAAGTGTGGGAAAAGCGCAGGGGCATCTTATAGTTCAAATGCTAATGAGTAGAGATGCGAACCCACAGAAGTTTGGGTTTTCCGGGTTCGGCCAAACTTCAGGTCAAAGTTCGGGTTCGGGACCGAACTTCACTCCGATCCCGGAACCCATTAAAGTCAATGGGGACCCGAATTTCACTTTATTATATAACATGTATAACATGGTTATAACTGAAAATAACAGCATTCTTAAGACATAATGCTAAATAAAATGGCCATTCAGGGGTTAAAAATAATTTAAAAAAACCTCCCCTCATCCACTTGATCGCGCAGCCAGTATGCTCGTCTTTCTTCAGGACCTGCAATTTTGTCACTACGCTCACCACGTGGTAAGCGCAGGTGGTGTCATCGAAGGTCCTGCTGAATAAAGATAGAAGGACCTGGCATGGCTCTGCACTGTGTCCTGACTGCATACAGCGTTTAACATCTGATCTGGGGTCTGATCTGAGGCTGATGGAGGTTGGGAGTCTGGCTTTGGAGTTTGATCTGAGATTTGATAAAAAATGATTTATTTTCCACCTCCAAATTCTAGTTGCATTATATAGTCTGAAAAATATGGTACCTTTGCTCATTGTACATAAACAGTTCTATTTTAACTTCTATCCACAGGACTTGTTTCCAAAATGCATCAGTCTTGTTTAGATGTTCTTTTGCCTTCTTTGTTCTCTTAAGTTGAATTTTGTGATGAGGACACAGGAGAGTTTTTCTTCTAATAACTCTTCCATTAAGTCAGTATTTGTGCAGGTTTCACTGAAGAGTAGAACAATGTACCAAAACTCCAGTTTCTGCTAAATATTCCTGAAGGTCTTTTGCAGTCAAGAGGGAGTTCTGATTTACCATTCTAGCAGTGTTACAAGCAGCAGTTTCTGACATTTTTCTTAGTCTTCCTGGCCTTCTCTTGACCTCCTCTGTTCTTGTTAACTGGCATTTCTTAATTACATATCACACTGAGGAAATCACAACCTGATTTTTACCATGGCCCTCACAGTCCTCTGATCTGAACAGCATTGAAAATCTGTGGATAAACCTCAAAAGAGCAGCGCTTGTAAGACAGTCCACGAATCTCACAGAACTGGAAGAATTTTACAAGGAAGAATGGATGAAAAGACCTCAAACAAGAATTGAAAGACTCTTGGCTGGCTACAAAAAGCATTTACAAGTGGTAAAACTTGCTAAAGGGGGCGCTACTAGGTACTAAACATGCATAGTGCTGCTCCTGCACTAGCCCCATTCAGAACACGTACACAGGGGTGTAGCTATCAGGGAAGCAGGGAAAGCGCCTGCTTTAGGGCCCAAACTCAGAAGGGGCCCATCCAGGATGAGGACTAAATGTCATTGTCAGGGCCCCCTCAACAGTATTATACAATATCACATACGGTGACACAGTAGGAAACGGACAGAGCTTCGAGAGCCAACTTGACTAGCCACTGGAGTGGGGGCTGCAAGGGAGGAGGGGGTTGCGAAGAAGTTTAGGGGGTGGTGGGTCACATGTATATGGGGGATGCGGCAAAAGACCACATTCCCCCCCATGTACTGTACATGAGAATGCGTGAGGGGTTAAAATACAAAGAGAATGTGTCATCTATAAGTTTATGCCTTTTGGGGGTTCTAGAAGTAGGACCTCCACTGATCTAATATTTATTTCCCATCACGTACATTGGCGGTGTCAAGTTAGGTAGGAAACAGTGCAGCCCTAAACTCCACCCAGACCACTGTCCTTACCTACTTGGACAATGTGCCCCCAACTGGGGGTCAGTCCTCTCCTTACTAAGTGCACAGGACCCAAGAGGGTAAGTCAGACAGGACCAGGTCAGAACCAGAAGAATAAAACAGACTATACAGAAGATAAATACAAAATAACAGTAACAATCCACAGTCAAACCAGAGGGTAATGTCAAGACTAGACAAGAGACAACACAAGTCAATACAAAGCAGAAGTCAAAAATCAGGAGTACAGGTCGGACAAAGTCAGATGTCAAAAAGCGCAGTCATGTACAAGAAAGAGGAGAACAATCCAATGTGTATCCAAAGCGGAATGTCCGGCAGGAGAACCAATCCTAGGTGACTGTGCCCAGCAGTTGCCTGTGTAAACATGCCACGGAGAACTGGCATGAAATGGTAATGCCGAGCCCAATTGGCCCAACGTTTGCGTATGCTGCTAGGATGGACCGCCCTGTAGTCTGAATTAGTTGCCCTGGCGATGACAGGGTGCCACTGCACAGAGACTGCTTGTCGTAGGAGCCTGGACAGGTAAGTACATTACAGGATAACTCAAAACGACTGGCATACCCTTTGAAATATAATAGGCGGTATCTAGATATTTTCTATATACAGATTGCTGTAACCTTGATAACTATCTGATCTAGATAAGAAAATTCCATTTATGACAGATCTGTATCATCCTGAGGACTAACCCGGAGGATGGAACAGAAACGTCATAGGGAGGAAAAAAAAAAAAAAAAAAAATATCAAACAAACCAGAAACACACAACACTTTCAAAACAATGTGCTGAGGTCTCAAATGCACAAATGTTTGCTTTGCATTTTTTTTTCAAGGTTTTCATTAGGAAGCAAAACTTTTACACGTTAATAGCTTGCCCTCGCAGTTCCTTCAAAAGTCTGTGAGGTCAAAGGGAAACTTTTTATAAATCAATCTTTCTTTTGTTTGCCGTATTTGATCATGTCACTTGGAATGGAGCAGAACGGGGCCTGATGAAATTGGAAAAGCATGTGTAGATAGAAATCACTTTCAGATGAATTCAGACACTTCCTGCCACTCTGCAGATGCCACAGTGCTGGAAGCCACCCTCCCAGGAGAGATGATTCACCTGGAAGGAGGGCCAGGCTCTGCCAGATGTGTAGGAAGCTGCCTGGGACCCACACGCTAACACTGTCTCAATTGTATGAAGCATATGCTTTAAGTCAAGGGTGAAAAATGCAGGCACCAGCACATGCCAAAACGCTTTCAAGCATGGCCCACCAGTCAGCCTCAAGCTTAAAGCGCTGATCCATCGAGTCAGCAGATGTGTGTCACTGCAGTACAAGTTGTGGCTGGTTCTAACTATAAAGGAGCTAAGTGACCTAATCCAGACATTCAAACTTCACATCTAAAACCACAGTACTGTCACTCTGCAAGCCGATAGTAACAGACATTCCTCTAGTACAGTCAGCTTCACTGGCTGACAATTACAGCTCTGCAGATCGCTCTCATTCGAAAATAGAATCAGATATAGCTTTTGTCATCTTTAACGAGAACTTAAAATGCATTAAGTTTTAAAATTACGTAAGTGAAATAAGGTGATTGAGCAGGGGGTGACTGCTTCAGGTGGCCTCTTTCCGTAAGGCCCTCCCCCATCTAGCCTTGGGACATCCATGATCATTAACTATTACGGAGGGCACCTGCGAGGAGAAAAAAAAAACCATTGCATGGCCTCCCATTTAAAGGGAACATGTCAAGATTTTGCTTCGGGCAGCAGAAATACCATAAGGTCCCTCTTCATGGCAACTTAGCTATTTGCTTATAGGGAGAGACCTGTCATTCAAGCTGAACCAAGCAGGAAGAAGCAGGTGAGAAGCCACCCTATGACTTTTCTCCCTGGTCCTGTCTCATTTTTAAACTACGTATACTCTGAAACGCCACAGCATAGTCGTTTGTAGCCGGGCAGCCTGTCAGTATTTCATGCTGCCTGTGGTCGAGCAGTAAGAAGTTCTGGATGGCTTCAAGAACAACCCTTTGTAGGGAATCTTTGCTCTTACAAAAAATAAATAAATATATATATATAGAAAAAAATAATCAGACCACAATCTTCTAGTACGTCGTGGAAAGAGGTGGTACCACATCACAGGTGGTACCAATGGGGTTGGCCAGGATCACAGTTGGCTGCTACAGCAAGCACTAGCTTCTGTGCCTGTACCATCAGTAAGACATAACTGTACAGCAATTACCGTGAGTGATCCACTTACTATAAGGAACTATTATGTCCTGGTGTGGGGAGGGGTTAGGAAAGCTAGCAGAAATGTGGTTGCAAACAAAAATCATTAAGCCAAAAAAGTAATGTACACGAATTGGCAACAGTGGTGGCCGCTATTTTGAGAAAGGCAATTAAAAAAGTTCCTTGCTGCACTTGTGCAATCGGCTAGCTATGTGCCCAATTTTGACTTACCACAAGATGTATTACTGTTTGTAACTCCGCTGTGTCTGGCTCAAGCGCAACACACAAAAACCTTTTTTGTCTTGTATTGTACTGGAGAAACTGGCAGGCCATTACAGTGGGCAATGTGTTAGACTGGCTTCAGATGTGTGTATTCCAAGCATATTTATGTGCTCGTATGATGGACGAGTGTGCCAGCCTGACCGCAGGTGTACTGACTCAAACTTACAGCCTCAGATCTGTATGATGCTTGGAGTTCAGATCAGTAGGCCTGTGGTCATGCCAGGACACTCATCCATAATATGGGTGTATAAAAGTGCCTAGAACATGCTTGCCTGAAGCTGGTGTCACACAAAGCTTTTTGAGCCAAAGCCAGAAGTGGATTCAGCAGGAAGAAGTATAAGTCCTCCCTTTATATTTCTCATTGCCTTCCAACCCACTTCTAGTTCTGACCAAAAAAGCTTCATAAAAAACAGCAATAAAATCTGTGTGCGACACTCCCATGGGTGTGTAATTACTCCTGTGGTAGGGCTAAATCACATATTTACCAACATTACAGTTAGTAAATTCGGGGCACCTAAGCCCTGCCCAGGGAACAACCCCAAATCAACCAGAAAACCCACTTATGGGTGGATCTTACATAAGCCCCACCCACTTTCAAACCGGGACAGGTTCTGCAAACTCAGAACTGTTGAAACTATTTGATCGTGGAAGGTTCCAGTAGCGGTCGCCTGTAATCAGCTCTTTATCTGCAGACCATTCCAACATAAAGATGGTTTAAAGCTAGGTTAACAAAGGGTAGTTTGATGCATTACATTTAGCCATAGTCAAATGTGGGTGCTAAAGGGAGTAGAAGAATAAAGGAAACAACTCTAGTAAACACTTATTATGGCTCTAAAAGAAGAATCAAAAACTGCACTATGTGAATCTGCCCTTAAAGGGTTATTCTCATTTTAGACAATGGGGGCATATCGCTAGGATATGCCCCCATTGTCTTATAGGTGTGGGTCCCACCGCTGGGACCCGCACCTATTTCTAGAACGGAGCCCCCGAAGTGAATGAGGGCGCACTGCGCATGCGCAGCCGCCCTCCATTCATTTCTATGGGGCCACCGAAAATAGCCGAGCGCTGGCTCGGCTACTTCCGTCGGCTCCATAGAAATGAATGGGAGCGCACCGCGCATGCACGGCCCGGCTCCCATTCATTTCTATGAGCGGCGCGGGGAGCTGCGCCTGGTGGTGGCCGGACCCCCGGAAACCTGGGGTCCTCCAGGCGCAGCGCTCCCCGCTCTGGATATAGGTGCGGGTCCCAGCGGTGGGACCCGCACCTATAAGACAATGGGGGCATATCCTAGCGAGAAGTTACTCTCTTACATTTACTATTTTGCAACCTCAAGATATGTCATTTAATCTGTCTAGACAGCTGTTGCTAGGGATATCTCAGGGCACTCTAGTTTATACCCCCAGACTTCAAAAAATGCAGATAGGTTAAACGACTTCCTTTGAATTGGCTTTACAATGTCTCAGGGAGGTAGAGTGGCACATGGGCAAGAACCGCATGGCAAAACAGCATATATTTTATTCCAAATTTCTGTGGTTTAGTGGTTATTTTGACTGCACAGTTTTTACAGGTGAACTATATGTCCGTGTATGGAAAATTAGATTGTAAGCCCCAGTGAGGACACTGATTGATTTAAATGATGATAATCTATGTGCAAGAGCACAGAACTAAAAAGTTACCCACATTTTCTCCCCATTACATAAAAAGGTGTGTATGGGCTATATACCACCTGTATGCACTTCAAATAATTGAATGTATGTTTGCAAAGTTAATTGCTGTCACTGTAGTACCAGAGACTATAAAAACAGCTGCAGGACAGAAAGCGAGTCAGTGTGTGGCTGAGGCCACATGGAGTGCTCCATTCACACGTCCTGTTTTTCTTTCCTGATTCGATCCTGATTTTTTCAGGACCCATTGAAATGAATAGATCCAGATCAGGATATGATAGAAAAACAGGACGTGTGAATGGAGCCTACGACAGACTATAGGCCCCAGTCAGCAGATTCAAATTAAGTAAGTCAGAGCCTGACAAGTGTGAGTACATGGTATGCTGTGCATACATCATGTGAGACCAGGAGAATGTCTGAGCCTGTATAACCACCACTAGGAAGCATGAGAGGGAGAGAGAGAGATGCTGTAGTGGATTCAAGAGTGTCACTAAAGATCATACATAGAGGAGGTGTGATCTACAATAGTGGATCTCTGAATTGAAAACTCTGTGCAAGACAGATAACTGTTCCTCTGCTGGAGTTAAAGATAGCTTGTTAGTGTTTTCCATAGAGGCTTTGGGGGAGATTTGCGCTGGAAAAGTGGCATTAAAAAGTCGCCAAAAGTGCGCAACACTTTTCTGAAAGGGGGCATGGCCAGAACACCCCCCTCCCCACTGACAAATTTTATCCAGTTTTCTTGCGTAAATGAAGCCAGAAATCTAGGGCAGCTCAGAGCAGTCGTAGATTTCTGGTTAGGCGCACAACCTGCAGGAGGATGCATGTAATTTATGATGAGGTGTGTGCCACTTCCTCAGGCAGTGGATGTGACAGAAAGCACCAGCCTTGATAAATCCCCCATTTGAGAGTACCTAAAAACACTTCAGTTGCAGTCTGAAAAGAGTTCAGATTACCAAACTGTTAGATTTACTCTGTTGTAGACTGTAAATTCAAAAGGACTAATACATTCAGTGTGAGCTTTTGAATGAAGAGAAAGTGGATAGCCACCACTAGAACCTGTGAAGTGTGCTCACCATGGGATTAGACATCTAAGCACATGGTGAACAATTGTCATTGCTCTGCATATTCTGCATCAGTAGCGGGTGGCTCCTCTGATCTGCCGAGGAACTAGAAAGGACAGACATATTCCTAGGCATGGACAAACTCTGGCGAACCTCCAGTGGAAGTCAAGGTCTCCAACCATCAGGCTCTACTGCACTGTAAAAGAGTTAGTACAGAAAGTAAACTGCAAAAAGAGTGTGCCCCAAGTTCTGCGAGGTGGAATACCCTTGACATCTGTACAGTGCTATAGAATATGTTGGCAACATATAGCCAAACAGAAATAAAGGAAGCAAGAACAAAGTCTAATACTCTAGGGGGGAAATTTATCACAAGGGGATATTTAAAGTCAGTTTTGCTCGAGTCTACATCGGTGTACTTTAAGCCACATGGAGGGAAACTCATTAAAGATAAATGCGCTCACTTTCCCACCCATATTTCAAAACTAGAGTGAGTAGTGTTAAGATGCAAATATGTCTGAAAAGTTGCAAAAGCCAGAGTTCTGGAGTGAATGTATGATAAATCAGAGCCTATACGTCTTCAGATCCTAGAATTAATTTATAGGTGCTGTGGATTTTTGAACCCTGTCATCATTTTATGTATTATAAATAGGGATGAGCAAAGCAAGCATCTGATGCAAGATCCGAAGTCGCTTCTCTACAAAATTTGTCTTTATACAGCAATAACACGTATGCGCTCCGGTGAGGAGAATCGAGTTATCACCATGTCTCGCGGGACTTCGGTGAATAACTTTGGGATTTGATTTTTGAACTTGAAAACCATTTTAAAACTTGATTCCAAAAGTCGGCTGCGGTACAGAGGTAACAATTGGTACCGAAGCCGACTTCAGATACCGGTTTTAAAATGGTTTTCAAGTCCAGTAATCAAATACCGAAGTGATAACTTATTTCGCCTCGCCGGAGCGCACACTGTACATGTTGTTGAGATGGATACAGCATTAAAGCGAATTTTGGATTGAAGAGACTTCAGATCTTGCATCCGAAACTCGCTTCACTGATCCCCAATTTTAAATATATGGTTAACATAAAATGGCTAAAAAAAAAAAAAACATCAGTGAAAGTGAACGAAAAGTCGTTCAATTTTTTTTTTGCTTTCCACAAGAAAAGATGCAAAAAAAAAAAACTGACTATATCATAATACAACAGTCTATATCAGTGGTGGCTAACCTCCGGCACTCCAGCTGTGGTGAAACTACAACTCCCAGCATGCTCCATTCATGGAGTTCTGAGAACAGCCAAGCAAGTGTACATCTTGGGAGTCGTAGTTTTACCACAGCTGGAGGTTAGCCATTACGGGTCTAGATTATAATTAAGCACTTTTTTGCACATGTTCATCCTACTCTTCATGGTTTGTGGGTTAAATTATAAACCTCGAGAATGTTCTGCATGGATTCCAGACTAGCAACATCGAGGAATAAAGCATCTAATGGTTTGTGATTCACTGATCTTACTAGACTGAAGTGGTGTGATAGGTTTACATTATTCAGATGACAAGAAGTCTCTGTTGAGCTGGAGAAGAAAATATGTATGCATGTAAACACACAGAAGGTGCCGTGAAGGCATTTACCAGCATAGGTAGCTTCTTCATTGCATGCAGTACTGTTCACTTTAAACTGGCCTGTTTTGAGTAAGCCTCCCTTCAAGGAGTTAATGAGCATTGCATGACTTGTACCATCCGTAAATGTCTCTGGTCCACTTAAACATAAGGCAGAGCTCCAAACATACCTAAGACAGGAAAAAAAGTTTATTTAAGGAGTACCACCATGTACTTGGTATAATCGCTGGGTTACATAAGGTATTCATTCCTTCACTCCCCACAGAGGGCTGACAGTGTCAGTACCATGACTTGGCCGAGGTTTCCAACTCCTTCAGGTTTTTTTCCTTTTGCTTGCTTAACTTATTTTTATGGAATTCAGTGTTTAGCTGCTCCATTATCACTGCAAAAATAAGGGCTGCAAAGTTCTCATGTGATTGTACTAAAAGGTCTTTAGAATGGCCATCATAGGGCTAGAACTTCCTAATGTTATGCTATACAGAAGACTTTCCAGGGTTTAATCCCCAAAGCCTTTTATTGTGTTATGTGGAATCAGACAATTAGATGAACATTCACCAACCTACAGTACTTTGCAAAAGTGTTAGGTTGTGGGAAAAATGCTGAAAACTACGAATACATAAAAAAATAGAAAAGTGTTAATCGTTTATTTTTATTTTTTATCAATTAACAAAATGCAAAGTAAATGAAGAAAAGAGAAATCTAAGTCAAATGCATTGGGTCTCATCTGTTGTACTGTTTTCTTGGCCATCCTTACCATTCTTCAAAAGAGCTTGAACCCCAGTCTGATTTGGAATATTTGTGAGACCTGGCTGATGTTATATAACTACCTTGTCTTTTGTTAAGCAGTCTTCAGTGTAAAGAACAAGGAGTCCTGGAAGTGATGATATGATCCCCACAGAGTCAGTTTAGGATTTCATGAAGAGACAGAGGGATTTCAGCAAGCCTACACCCACAGATCCTTCCCAATCTGTGTGCAAGTGTACCTAGAAGAAATGATGCAGTTTTGAAAGTAAAGGGTGATCATACCAAATATTAATTTGACTTAGATTTCTCTTTTCTTCACTTTGTATTTTGTTAATTGATAAGAATAAACAAAGGTGTCCATGTTTGAAAGCATTTATTTTGCAGCATTCTTTCCACACTTGTCTAAAAGTTTTGCACAGTACTTTATGTCCCTATCCAACAAAGCCACATGACAGGGGGCGTACTGCTGCATAACTGGGTTTCCAGGAAAGCTAGGTGGACATATAAGCTGCAATGTACATCATCCAGCTTTCCAAGATACAGATATAACCAAGAAAGGACTGAATTGATAAGATAAAAATCAAAGAAAATACAGTAATCCCTCAAGATACAATGGCCTTGGGATACAATATTTTCAACATACAATAGTCTTTTCTAGGCCATCGCAAGTTGAAAGTAGACTCAACATACAATGTCTCAGATTCCTAGCCAACCAATTAACATGGCTATTTCACTGGTAAAACACCTTTTTGTTGTCTAGTAGCTCCTCTGTGGAACTAAATGTTCTGTACTGCCGCCTGTCTGTGTCAAGATGAGCTGCTCCTTTGGACACCGGTTGAGCGGCGACTGCACTTTATTTTTCTGGTACATCTATGTACTATGAACCTGAAGAAGCTCCTGCCCTCATCATAGAAAGTAACTTCCAGCATCTATTCCTGTCTGTTTTTATGTTTTTTCACTTTTTATGTCTTGGTTATCTGCTTATTTTTCCTAAAACTTTACTTTTTCTTATTCTGGGATGACATTTTTCGGCTTTCGAACTAATTACTCATTTTCCATACAGTTATGGAATCCAGTTACAACGGTGTCAACATACAATTGTTGTCACGGACCCAATTAATATTGTAACTTGAGGGACCCCTGTACATCTTTTAGGGATTTTATTTTAGACAGAAGGGTTCTTTAAGAATCTAGGTGACTCCTATGTTTTAATACACATATTATTATCTGGTCATACATGAGAGAAAAGGCTGCAAAACCCTAATTTCGTCTGAATTTTTTTTAGTGTATGGTGTTATCTCGGAGATGAGCCATGCCATAGGTGTCTGGCTGCATACGGAGAGGTCGGGAGAGACAGTTGTTGGCCTAGTTATCTTCTGTTTATGGAAAGCTTTAGGCTAAATGGCTGTTCCAGGATTATGGCAGTAGTCACAGAGAGTTATGTCACTAAAACTACTGCTTTTCATGATAGGAAATAGGGTTAAAAGTAGTCTGAAACCGCCTCCAGGGTATGTGCCAACATCCAATGCTAGGGTATATTTACATGGGGCATTTGTGACTGTATGGTCAAAGTCATCCATAGTTTTGTGATGCAGTTCTTGGCTGCACGACATTAAAAGCATGAGATTCACCTGTACAAGCCATGCGGCAAACATTTCAGGGTAAATCCATGTGCAGTCTTGCTGCTGTTTTAACCAACCAGGCAAAACCTTGCATTCAAATATTCCCATAGATGACAGCACAGCTCGTCTAAGAAGCAGATGGTAGAGGCTGGTGATGTCATTCACTGGCATCTCCTCACTACACACTGCAGTGTCAGGTCATGGAGACCCAACGCTTTACTAACCAAGTACAAACCAATTTACATGCAGAATTAAGAACTACATGCAGAAAATAGTTCTAAAACAGAAGCCAAAACTGAGGCCATCAAACTATAAATATTTTGTATACTCCACTACCAATGCTGTAATGGTCGTCACTGATCTTTTCCAGAATGTACAGAATTGAAAAACTTACTGTACGGTAATTTAACGACTTGGCTGACCCAAACTCACTGCATTATAGTGATCTATGCTGCTGTAAGTTCCAGCCCAACCACCGGTCTGCTCTACTGTACTCAAATCATGCTGTGATCATGGGAGAGTAGACCCTAGTGAGGCTGAAATTAACAGCGTTATAGATTACTAGGATGCAGTCATTTCCGGTTAGATTAGCCTTGATCGGACCAGAAAACGTGGCCATCACACTGACCATTTTTCTTGGACCACACAATCGCCCATGTGAAATTAGCTTACACAGTAAAGAAAAACTTAACTGCAATTATATTTTTTAAATGAGGATGAAATTTTCTTGAAATGCAAATTACTAAACCATAATAAAAGGGCATCTGTCAGCAGATGAAACTGGCTGACCTGTTACATATGCGCTGAAGACATCTGTGTTGGTCCCATGTTCATATGTGCCTCCATTGCTGGGAAAAGTGAAGTTTTAATATATACAGATGAACATCCGCCATTACACCTAGAGCAGGGATGGACAAACTACGGCTCTCTAGCAGTTGTAAAACTACGATTCCCACCGTGCCCTGCTGTAGGCAGTCCATCCCTGACCTAGAGGCTCTGCTCTCTCTGCACCTGCCCCACCCTCTGCACTTTAATTGACAAGGCCAGAAAATGTAATCACCACCACCTGGCCCTGTCAATCAAAGTGGAGAGAGCGAGACGGTTGCAGAGAGAGCAGAGCCTCTAGGTGTAACGGCAACACTCCAGTTGTTCCTAGATATTTATATGCATATATTAAAACATTTTTCTCAGCAATGCTGGTTTCCAGCAGTGTCCAGGCGGACACCATGCCAAGAGAGGACGTGTCCTTTCTTGGTGTGGTTGTGCAAATAAACTGCAGCAGTTTCTACATAGCCGTCCCTTGGTTTTTAGAGCTGACTCCTTGTCAAATTTAGCAGATATAAACCTGTGTGTGGACAAGGCTTAAGGGCTTGTTCACACGGCCGTTGTGTGGCCGTGGACGTATTGCGGCCCTCATACGGCGGGTCCGGCCACGTGAACCCCGCATCACGGACCCATTCTCTTGAATGGGTCCGCAATGACGGAGATGCGGAACAGAGGTACGGATCGGGACCCCACGGAAGCACTATGGAGTGCTTCCATGGTGTTTCTGTCCATGCCTCCACATCGCAAAAACATAGAACTATATTCTATGTTTTTGTGGTGCAGACAGTCGGATGCGGATCCCACAGTAGGTGCCGTGCACAGCAGCACGGGCACGGCCACACAACGGCCGTGTGAACAAGCCCTAAGGCTGGGTTTCCAAGGTCAGGTTTTCTGATGCAGTTCGTGAAGAAAAAAAACAGTTGTGGATCATAAAGGGAGAGCAAGTATAAAGGACAAATACTGCGCCACTGCTGTTTTGAATCCTCTCTTGGTTTAGACATGAACGTGTAAACCCAGCTTAAACCACTAACAGGTGAAGTGAATAACACCGACTTTTGTTACAATGGCAACTGTCAAGGGGTGGGATATACTAGACAACCAATGAAAGGTCAGTCAGGATTTGTTGGAAGTAGGAGAAACGGACAAAGCTTAAAGGGGTTGTCCAAGTTAACCTAAAATGTGTCTCATGCTACTAAATGCCTTAGAAATAAAAACATCATATACTTAAATGTTTCTCTCCTACCATTCTCCGTACTCCTGATATTTGTAAATGAGGCTGTAGTAGTGACAGACTTATACGGCACAGGACCACTGCAGCCAATCACTATCCGCAGTGGTCAGGATAGCAATTGGCTGCAGTGGTCACGTGCCATATACCTCAACATCACTGCTGCAGCATTGTTCACAAACACCTTGAGCAGGATCAGAGCTGCAGGACCTACAGTATAAAAACTGCTACTAATGTATTGGAGCCAGACTCCACAGGACACCTTCACAGGTCTTGTGGAACCCATTCCTTCAAGGGTCAGAAGTGCTTTGACAGCAAAATTTTGGGTTTAATGTTATGGCTTATTGGTGTACAAATTGCAACTTGAAAAAAAAAAAAAAAATCATATTGTACTCAAAGATAATGATGAATTATCCTCAGGATAGGTCATCGTTATCACATCAGTGGGGGTCCAAATCCCAGCATCCCCGATCAGCTGTTTCAGGGAGCCGCTGCGCTCACCAGAGCTCTGGTGAAGGATGTGGGCTCTCAGCTGGTTTCCAAGGACAGCGCTATACATCATATAGTGGCAGTGCTTGGTATTGCAGCTCTGCCCCACTGACTTGAATGGGACTGAACTGCAACTAGGCCATGTGACCGACGTATAGTGATGTTACTGGCCTTGGAAGAGGCTGCAGCACTCAAAGTCTCTTCTAACAGCTGATCGGCAGGAGTCCGGGGTGTCGCACACCCGCAGATCTGATACTGATGACTAGTGATGAGCGAACTTCATGTTTTGAAGTTAGAGTTCGGCATTCAGGTTTTCTGGCAATTCCGTTATGGATTCCATTATAAATCATAACGGAATTCTATGACTGAATGCACCTCGGAAGCCTTTTAGCATTCCATCATAATGGAAGTCTATGGCAGCATAACGGATCCATCTGTTTATGGCCCGTGATAATGGAGTTGCCAGAAAACACGAACCTGAACTTCAAAACATGAAATTTGCTCATCACTACTGATGACCTATCCTGAGGATAAGTCATGAATATAATTTCCTGGATAACCCTCTTTAAATTTGCTTGCCCTTCACTGCCAAAGGTTGTTTTTTTTTTTTAAGTCTTTGTACATAAAATACTGAGTGACAATACATTTCATCACATTTTTGGAAGGAACTGAAAAGAGCCAATGCACGCTAAATAAATAGGACAAGCAGATGCAAAGCCTTGTCTTTGAACAACATGGCTCCAATCTCTCACCTGGGATCCATTTCCCAGATGTCATGCTCGCTGCTTAAAGTATCTAGTCTTTATAGGAATGCTGGCGTTAAACAATGACCTCATTGTGCACTGACAGAGTGCGCCTCAGCTACAGTACAGGACACATACACACCTGCTCCACCTGTGCCAAAAAGGCCACTCCAGCCAAATCTACATCAATCAGCATACACCATCATCAAATAAAGACATCCTGAATGATAAAGTAAGAAGGAACAAAAATTCTGTAACTGAAGAAAGTTCTGTGATGATGGGACTGGGACCTAGATTTGTCTTCCAAGATCATGGCGCTATACTGTATGTATCCTGGAAACATATATACAAATCTGAGGACGGTAGCACATGAAGTGTGTGATTTCCTCCCACATTCCATGACGATTACTGGGCTCCCAATGAAAGTGGATTTATAAAATTTAAACATGTTTCAAAAGATAGGGAAATTAGGGACTATGTGAATATGTTAGTACAGCACTGTAAATTGTTCTAGACATCATAATATGGCAATTAAGTTTATTTCCAAACTCTACAGGCAATTAAAGAAAATTAAGAAATTGGATAACCCTCAGCCTAGGATTACAAGGACAATTACAGCGAGAGCACATTAGGACTCATCTGGTGCACGGAGATTTCCAGGGGTAAACTGGACATCAAGCAATGCATGTCAGGGCCTGGTTTACCTCAAATTATGATACTTTGTTCCGGTTCCTCAAAACATCCAGTATGGATCATCAGAGCGCTAAGAAGTATCCCCGGATCAAATAATTGGCCAGTGTACACCTTCAAGTGACCTTCTTTTATTCTATTTTACATTCCTCCTATAGAAGTGGTGACTACAATGCAGAGACATCAGCACACAAACATCTTCCAATATTACAATTTGAACTCCTCACCCTGAGCACCATTTTGTTATCAATACTGGTGGACAGCATCTGCGTGTCCAGATCAAACAGCTCTATGTAGTCCAGATGTGTTAAACTGTCATTACAAGAGTAAATAGTCGTGATGGACAGCGTGTTAACAGCAGCCTGCTCTACATTCTGCATGCCGGTGGCTGCATATCAGCCGCACAGGGATCTGGTGTGAATATCTTTAAACTCTCCCTCATTCATCATTATTCAAGACGTGTTTTTGATCATCTTGCCCTTCAGGGAGTTGCCCAGTATCTTGATTTTTTTTTTTAAATATTTATTCAATATATGAATGCAGTATAATGCATTATGAAAGGAAGATACAGTATGAAAAGAACTTTGTACTCCTGCAAGTCGTTAATTGACTTGTATGTAGTCTTGTCCACTGCAGCCGTCACTTGTTAAAACGTGCTGCAAAAAGTATGTGTATGGCAATTTTTGAAAAGTAATGGTCACCTTATCATTCCCATGCCACTCCGGTGCCACACTTTCATGGCCAGGACAAATCAATTAATAAATAGTGTAATATTAGAAGCCCCCAATTCCAAAGGTCTTGTATGATCTTATGGGAAGAACAATATATAAAATAAGAAAAAGACAAAATAAAATAGCCCCACTTCTGGCAACCGTAAACTGTCTATTCCCTGTATACAACTGGATATCGTGCTATAAAAAAAAAAAAAAAACAACACACACACACACAACAAAAATGTTGTGTATAAAAATAAATAAAATAAAAATATCATAAAAAATTGTATCACATAAAAAAAAAAGATGCAAAAAGTATGCAAATAACCAAACAAAACAGATTAAAATCGCTTTCTGAGCCAGATGTACTGGAAAAAAAAAAATTATCTGAACAAGTCTCGAACAAAGGGAAGTCTTGGACTGGTGGTTATGTATGTGAGCGGTAAAACAGATCAAAAGAGAAATGTGAAAATTCAAAATAGGCAAATCTTGAGAAGTAACAAATGTACAATAGACATGTCCTATCTGTTAGGATAAAATAACTCCTCCTCAGTAAGAAAACGTCTACAAAGAACATCAATAATGGAATCGTGTAATCCAGAACTCATGTGGATTGCGACCGTTTCACACTTGACTCCAGTCCAAAGGTACTTTATGATGTGGCCTTATCCCACTTGTCAGCAAATTTATTCGCATAGAATAGTCATGAAATACATACAACAGTATCCTTCCCCCACGTCAAATCTGCACTCAAATCTACCCATAATTAAAATGTAGTGGAAACAAGCAGCAATAGTTCATATACTACAGACGATCTAGTATCATTGACCTCGACAACGAAGAATGTTGAACTCTGACTAATGCTCCAATTTCCAGACAACAAAATTCAATGCTCCACATCCAATTAGCTTTGGTTTAGAGAGCAATTTCAAACTCAATCCTGGAAAACCTTAAAGCATAATGTCAGATTTGGACTCTACAGAATGTTTAATCTCTGAAAGATCACAAGTGGCAGTTTGTTAAAAAAAAAGCTGTGCGATTCTTCTCCGTTGTGACCATGTCCTGGATTTCTTTGCCCCTATTTATTGGAATCTGATTTTATTAAAGGGGTTGTCGGGGCTTTTTAATATTGATGACCTATCCTCAGGATAGATCATCAATATCAGATCGGGGGTCCGACACCCCTGCTGATCAGCTGTACGGGGAGATGGCACGTGCCTAGTGCCACATCTTCCGTCTCTTCCTGTCCGTTGCTGCTTTCCCATAGACATACAGAAGCAGCGGACAGGAAGAAAGACGGGAGACCGCATGTGTGCACCATCTCCCCATACTACTGAACAGCGGGGATGCCGGTTGTCAGACCCCCACCGATTTGAGGGGGTCATCGATATTAAAAAGCCCGGCCAACCTCTTTAGGCCTCTTTCACACGAGCGAGTTTTCCGCGCGGGTGCAATGCGTGACGTGAACGCATAGCAACCGCACTGAATCCTGACCCTGATTCATTTCAATGGGTCTGTGTACATGAGTGTTTTTTTTCACGCATCAGTTCTGCATTGCATGAAAAACTCAGCATGTTCTATGTTCTGTGTTTTTCACACAGCCTTGGCCCCATAGAAGTGAATGGGGCTTCAGTAAAAAATGCATTGCATCCTGAAGCAAGTGCGGATGCAATGCGTTTTTTCACTGATGGTTGCTAAGAGATGTTGTTTGTAAACCTTCAGTTTTTTATCACGCGCGTGAAAAACGCATCGCACCCGCGCGGAAGAAACTGAACAACTGAACGCAATCGCAGACAAAACTGACTGAACTTGCTTGCAAAATGGTGCGAGTTTTCCTGAACGCATCCGGACCTAATCATCTCGCAGTAATGTTATACATCACCATTTATCATATTGCTATTACGGATTGTCTGGCACATCCAGAGCCATATACTCTTGTCTTTATTTCTTGTAGGTTTGTGTTACTAAACAAAAACTTCTACCTTCTTGATTACAACCTAATTTCCTTTAAGATTTTATGCAGACGGAAAGTGCCATGTGCACCGAGCCTGTACGGTTCCATACTAGAACCACAGGGACTCAATGAGAAGTAATAAGGTGCCTTTGTACTCCCTAGAAGCTATAAAAGGGTTGTTCACTCCTGAGAACCCTTCCCCAGTGTGGCCAGACCCATGGTGGGATTATATTTCCCTGATCCCCATCGCTGGGTTCAGGCTGCTTCGTTCCCCTGTACCTGTCTCAGGTCCTGGGTCTCCCTGATTAAATATCTGGCCACAGTGTCATGTTACCCAGTGGCCTGACCAGGGCTGTGGAGTCGAAGTCAGAGTCGTGGAGTCGGAGTCTGTGACCATTTTGGTGGAGTCGAAGTCGGTATAAAATGGACCGACTCCTAAAATATATAATAAATTAGTACATTTAGTTCAGTGCAGTATGTGCTGAATATATTTTCATAAGAATTTGGGAAAATGATGAAATGTCCTATAAATGTCTATTCTATTCCTAATCTCAGGATCTAGGCTTTCAGTTGAGATGACTGTGTGCTACCCTTCATGTAGATGCTCAGAAGTGAAACTCCTCTCCTACCGATCAGAGGAAAAAGGCACTGGGAAGGAATGGCTGCACTCATCTCACAGCTACTAGAGAAAACAGGATTAAAGGGGTTTTCTCACTAGTTACAAAGATTAGCTTTCAACATAAAGGGACACAGTTAAAAGAAGACATTTTCTAAATACAGTGGTCAGTAGATTTTACTTTAGTCATAAACTATAGACAGTTCAGAAGGTCTCTCACTGTACACAGGTTTCTAGGGTAACCTGCAGACCAGAAAGACTTATCTGATTGGCTGAGAGCAGGAATGACCTCAGTAAGTAAAATGTGTTGAGGACTGAGAAGGATGGCTTTACCTGTAATTGTGTTAGCGATCACAATCTCCTGCTCTGTGAGAGTAATAACTGCTGGAGACCCAACCACGGCCTGAGGAGACAGAGTGAGTGCAAACTGCCTGTCAGCCAGTGAATCAATGTGCTGAGAAAACCCCTTTAAGGCAAGTACTTCTTAGTATGTCTAAACTTTCAATAAACTGTGCATAAATCAATTGTCCAGTGCATGTTCTCTCTTTATGCCTTATGTTTTAGTTTGTTTTTCATCTGATGTAAAAACACCTAGGGCCTTATGTATGAAAACTGTCTAGGTGTAGAAGTTTCTTTGTTGCCCATAGAAACCAATTAGAGCATCCCTTTCATTTCATATAGTGCTCTGGAGAAATGAAAGGGGAGCTCTGATTGGTTGCTATGGGCAACAAAGAAAGTCTTAGACCTAGACAGTTTTCATACATCAGGCCCTTAGTGAGCTGTACCCAGAGAAGCCTGATACTGAAAGTTCAGAGTAAAGATATCTAGTAAAACCTATATTACAAACTTTTTTTGTCACGACATATCTGTACTATTGATTTATGCAAAGTTTGTTTAAAGTTATCACTTAAACATGCGCCATGTATGAGGGAGTCGGATTGGGAGTCAGGGGAAATTGAGGAGTCGGAGTCAGGGCTTTGGCTTACCGACTCCACAACCCTGGGCCTGACACACCGTTGACACGTCATTGATGTGGCAAGTCACTTGCTGTGCCAAGTGTCGAACTGAGTGTTGTCACAGAGAGACACCCAGGAACTGTGGTGGAGCAAAGGAGCTGGATCCCAACCGTCAGAAGTATAAAGAGGTACAGTATGGCCCATAGACACTGTATTACAACTGAACTTTTCAATGAAGGCATAATAATATGATTGCATGCATGGAGTCTTAGACTGTATGCACACCATTATGATGTTCCTAATTAAACTGAATGGCATCCAATCCCATTTCTGGCTCCTGGTATAGTTCCCTCAGTTGTGTTTCCTAAAAATAAACCAATCACAAGATGTGTCATTGCTGGAACTCACAGTGATCATCTGTAATCTAAGGGGAAATCTGGGAGCACCAGCATATGAAACATTAAATGTGCCCTGTCATTTCAACAAACTTTAAATGACTCCATAGTGCAAGCAAACATAATAAACTTTGTAATATATCTTATTAGAGAAAAATGCTTCTTTCTACACTTATCCAGACAACTCTCATCCTCACGCCTGCCTTCCACACTGATCGCACACTCTGTATTCACTAGTAAAATCTGTCTTCAAAAGAGGTAGAGACAGGACAGATTTTCCGCTTCATTGAGACATCAGGTGTTGCCCACTGATGTCTATGAAGAAAGTTGGGAGGGAGTAGGAAGGGAATCGAGGAGCTGCAGAGAGAAAGAGGGACAGACACATCGCTGGTTTCAGTGTTTTACCATCTCACCTCAAACTGGATTCACAGCTACACTGCATAGCAGTGCTGTATAATGTCATCCATGCTGCTACTTCTGAATCTACGTAAGGGAGACATAGGGGGAGCAGGACCTCCTCTTCTGTGTGTGCAACGTATGGGAGATGTCATAGCATTTAGTCTGTGCCTACTCTAGAGCTGAGCTCAAGGAAAACTGACTACCAATAGAGTCTGCAGAGGTGAAAAACTGGTGATACATGCAGGATACAAGTCACATAATGGCCACAAATAGTGTTATTCATCATGCACACACAATTCTGCTTATAATGCTGGGTTCCTGATTGAAAAACTAACCTTTATTAGGTTATAGTTCATGCACACTGTTCAAATTAGGGCACATTCACGTCAGTTTTCAAAATCTGGCAGCTGTACCGACAGAGGAACAGCCTGACAGAGTTCGGCTTATCCGGCATAGCTGGAAGCGTTTCCCCCGTTATTATGATCCTATGACAGATCTCAATACCGGAAAGGGAAAGCGTAGATGTGAAAGTAGCCACAGTTAAATATTTTTAAAGTATTTAAGAATAAAGTAAGCAGTACAACACAACAGGATAGACATTTGATATTCTAAAAAACAAAATGACTTTTAGTGAAGAAGAACAAAGTGCAATTAAACATATTAATACTAATAAGGCTCTTTTATCGATACACCTACACATAGTAGAGGTTTCTGAACAGAGGGGCCAGCAGTGATCCTCCCCAGACTCTAAATCATAAACTTCATGTTTTTGGTATTTCACATTCTAGCCACAATTTCAACATCCCATATCCCATGACATTATGGAATGATAAATCAGCAGGCGTGACAGCTCCCTTGTAGAGACTGGTACGAACCTAGGATCTGCCACAGCCAACACCCACAGCTTCTGCCAGATGTCTTCATGAGGTCGGTTGCTTTAACCCCAGATGGAACAGAGGAACCCTCTGCTACATGACACCATGAGGGGGGGGGGGGTTCCAGTGTAGTCAGGGTTAGTCCAAGAGATAATTCTGAAACTAGAAGCAGATTTGATAGTAGCAACACTGCCTTGTGGTATTCACGACAGTACAGGAGACAAAATAAATAAATGCTTGGATGTCATCCATTCTTGTAACAGTATGAGAACAAGATTTCTGACAGGAAAAAAAAACATACCAAAAAAGGTACAATTTCTTTTTAAATGAGAAAAAAAAAAACTATTTAAAACTATTAAAAAAGACTGTTCAGTAGATACTACGCAGTACCGAAAGGGTTAAAGTTTCAGACAATGGTTTTATAGGGGTTGTGCAGCGATTTATATTGATGACCTATCCGTCCATTATGCTGGACGGAAAACAAAGTTCAGTCGACAGGACTTTGTTTTCTGTCCAGCATAACGGAAAACAGACGGATCAGTTATGCTGGCCTATATACTTCTACTATGACTGGTCAAAACGGAATGCCTCTAAAGGTTTCCATTTTGATTTCCATCTTATGAATTCCGTTATTTTACGTTGTAACGGAAAGCCATAACGGAATCCATAACGGTGATGTGAAAAAGCCCTAATACAAGTACTCCATTAAACTGAATGGAGCGAGTACTTGTAATTACACTACACTGCCGCTCCACAGGAGACGACGCATAGTGGATAGATCAGGAAGCGGTGCTCGCATGGATAGGTCATCAATTTAATTTGCTGCACAACCCCTTTATACTTCCCTCGTCCTCCATTAAAGTTTTCTTTAAAATGAATCTGTCAGCAGGGGAACAGCCTGCTGGATCCATACTGCAGTGTACACCCGTGAGCTGCTGGAAGTCCGTCCAGCCCCATTCACTATAATGGGGAGCAGCGTAGATCTGGCCACAGCAAATATGCCGAGAGGCAGCTGGACCAATACCCTGCCGCAACAGCCTGCCGAACAGAGTAAACGCCTGTGTGAAAGAGGCCTTAGCTAACACCTGGTTACAGAAATTTTATTTAAAAAAAAATAATGTAAAAATGCATTTAAAAACAAAAAAAGGTAGTGAAGCTAGAGCTGGGCGATATGGCCCAAAAAAAAAAATCTCGATTTTTTAAAAATTTTGGACGATTCACGATTTAAATCTAGATTTTCTTATGTTAGTAAAAATATAAAAAAATAAATAAAAAAAGCCTACTGTGGCCCCACCAGACCTCAGATCAGCCCACTGTGCCCCCATCAGACCTCAGATCAGCCCACTGTGCCCCCATCAGACCTCAGATCAGCCCACTGTGCCCCCATCAGACCTCAGATCAGCCCACTGTGCCCCTATCAGACCCCAGATCAGCCCACTGTGCCCCATCAGACCCCACATCAGCCCATTGTGCCCCATCAGACCCCAAATCAGCCCACTGTGCTCCATCAGACCCCACATCAGCCCACTGTGCCCCCTTCAGACCTCAGAGCAGCCCAAAGTGCCCCCTTCAGACCTCAGATCAGCCCAAAGTGCCCCCTTCAGACCTCAGAGCAGCCCAAAGTGCCCCCTTCAGACCTCAGAGCAGCCCAAAGTGCCCCCTTCAGACCTCAGATCAGCCCAAAGTGCCCCCTTCAGACCTCAGATCAGCCCAAAGTGCCCCCTTCAGACCTCCGATCAGCCACCATCATAATAATAAATAAAAAAATCCCTTACCTGTCCTACGCCACGGCTCCGCTCCAGGTCCGGCGCTCTGTGTCTTCTTCTCCCGGCGCTGCACTGTCACCTGACTGCGTGCAGCGTCAGGTCAGAGTGCGCGCACTACGTCCTGACGCTGTATGCGGTCAGGACAGTGCAGCGCAGCCCCAGAGAAGAAGAGGAGCGCCGGACACCAGAGTGGAGCCGTGGCGCAGGACAGGTGAGAGATTTTTTTTATTTTATATGTCGGGCGCCATTTTACGATTTTCACGAAATTCACGATTTTCCTAAAAATTAAAATTGTGAGGTTTGCAATTGGCGAATTAATCGAATTAATTTGATTAATCGCCCAGCCCTAAGTGAAGCTGTCAAAGAAAATTTTCATTGCAAAAAAAAAATATAGTAGTCTTTAGTGTAGATAAATGTCAGATTGCTGCAAAACTGAGTTTGCTTTTTTGTCTCAAGCAGATATGTAAAGGATTACAGGATTAGACACTTGATCTCTAAGGTTAGATTTGGACTGTGTACCCCTTGATGAGAAATCATTGACTGCTAGACATGCCTATACGATGCACTAGAAGACATTTCGCCGTTGACAGCCTTTGAGAGGGGAAGCATCATTTGAGAGAAGCAGGATCTAGGCTGTTTTGACCTAGCTGTTAGTAGGTGTTGAGAGCAGTGGTTACATAAGGACATGTACACATGGCGAACAGGCACCAGACAGACCACCAGTAGAGAGGATTGTCTGATTGATCAACAAGCATAAGCAGCTCCCACAGTTTGGTTGTTCACCATCCAGACACCGTCATTACACACCCGTCTCTGTCCAGCCCATTTCCAGGCGCTTAGAAGGAAATTTGGTGACACAGCACTAATTACATGTCCTTCCATTGGCAGCCAGCCTCTGTCGCCCTCGTTTGCAGTGCTGTCATGTTTAACCTGGACTTCTACGGACTGGAACCATATTGGATTTCGCGATGAATCTTGGTTCTATCTGGGATCGAACAACAGTATAGTTTGAGTATGGAGGCCTTGTGGCAACGCTTCAATACTGCCTTTGCTGAGGAGCAACATATTGCCCCAACTGCTGATTTGATGATCTGGGAAGCATCAAATACGACAGTCGGTCACCTATAGTAGTGATACAGGGTACATTCAGGTCAGCTATGTGTTCAGGACATCCTGCAGCCACATGTGCTGTGCACGTTGGGCCGTCCGTGGGGCTATTGTAAGATCATATGAGTACGGGACAACAGCCCCGCAGGCGGCCCGACGTGCACGGCATCATTGTAATCTATGATGCTGTGCGTTCCCGTGCACACAACCAATGCCGTATGTCTCGGAGGGCATACAGTTGTGTGCAAGAGCCCTAATACTTGGCCACATACAGCAAGGATTTCCCAGGTATGTTTCCACCAGATTGAATCACTTACTTAGCTACAAGCCAGATTTATCGCTAATCGAGCATTTATGGGACCAGCTGGGACACCAGCTTCGACAACCTAAATGTGTGCAGGAGCTACAGATCCAGTTGCAACATCTGTGGGCAAATGTACTGCAGGATACTGTATGTAGCACGTATGCCTCCATGCCCAACCATATCTCACCTTGTATTCAGCCCAACGGGGTACTAAAGCCTCCTTTCAATTGTACAGTTTTCCCCAATAAACTTATTCTCTCTCTCTAATATTGTAATTATATATATCATCATTTCATTCATACATAGAAAGTTTCATTCTATTCCAACAAGAACTTCTTGGTGCATAATTTCTCATATATATATATATATATATATATATATATATATACACACACACACACACACACATACATACATACATACATACATACATATACACACACATACACACACACACAGAGTGATCCCTCAAGATACAATGGGCTCAGGATACAATATTTTCAACATACGAAGGTCTTCTCTGACCCATCGTAAGTTGAAACTAGACTCAACATACAATTAATATTGCAACTTGAGGGATCACCACTACTCACAGAAAGTTAGGGATCTTTGGCTTGTGGTTGAATTTTCAGGATGAACCTAAAATGCACTCTAACCTTTACAGGTAAACTTAATGTGACCTTCTGTAAACTTCTGAATGCACATGTCTAACTGGTCAATGTTTCAGTACTTTTTGCACAACTTGCTGTTCTCCAACAAGGAGCTTAACAGCAAAATTCACGGCGTTTGATCAATGAATTTCCTGGTACCAAGACAATACCTAACAATTGATCAACAGTACCTCACCAGGCTTCAAGCAGGATGTTCTCAGACGGACATGGCCACCGAGCTTAGAGTGTCATTAGCAGGTTGGAACAGAGATACAGAGAGATTGGAAGAGTCACAGAAAGGCATAGAAGTGGACATCCTTGGGTCACATCCCATACTGATGACTGCTTCATTGTGAACAATGCCCTGCGGAACTGGATGATAAATGCCACACAACTCCAGACACATTTAAGGTTGGTGAAAGTGTCATATCAGACGATTCGAAACTGTTTACATCAGCGTGGTCTGCAGATGACCTCCAACGGTACCTAACCACACCACCAGGCACTGTTGTCATCATCTTGAATGCGCCAGGGAGCATCTACGCTGGATGAGGGACCAGTCCACAGGTTGGGTGCAGCAGAAACACAAGACACATCCAGCAGCACCTGGTGTATGTGCAGTTTACAGAAGGCAATGCCAGTGGACCTCTCAACCGTGCATGCGCTGGATGCAGCTGGAGGTGACTTTTGAGGACATACTTGGCCTGTAGAATGTTAATCAAGCCATGAGGAGGATCGGCCAGAATGACTTTTATAGAGTGGCTCCACCCCAAAGATTCCTTATGCACACTGGAATATAGCATTCAAAAATCTTTTTCTGCCTTATGCCAAATCTCTCAGAACGTACAAGATTATCACTGTGAAGCCGCCACCATCCCGGATAACAGATTCGTAACAGTTTGGGGTTTAAATCCTGATAACTGTATTCTTCTAAAACTGAATTTCCTTTTTGCATTCATTGGAACAGAGTGAATTGCTGAGCTTCAGCACATTAATAAGCAGCTTAATTCTCTTATATGCCGTTATAATTCTCTCTACCCAGTAGTGCTGCATATCGTTTGCTTTTATAAGGCCGACAGCTACAGAACAGATTCTTCACAATTGTCCCATTTTCAGGCAAAATATACCAATTTTCTGCAATACTTGTCTTTTGTGCTAAACTTACAGCTATGCCTGTTGTTGGAATTCTGCATAGAAAATCTATAACAAATGTACAGTACAACCAAACAAATGGGGTTCTAGGTCCTACAGGATCCAGAAGATTTTGCTGTGATTGTCTTCTTCCAAATCCTATTTATGACAAGGTGCAAAAGTAATGTGCTGATGGGCCGTGAGCAAATAATAAAATCGGCAAACAGAGGCAAGACTTCTAACAGGTGATTATAGCAACTGATGAACTACCAATTTAACAAAGGAATTTTCTCTCGTTGCCATCTGTGAAGCCCACCAATAGATCTTCATCAGAGTTTAGCAGGTCCCAAGGTCATCAGATAGAAGAGGCATCCAGAGAGTTTAACCAGACATCCTATGATGCAAGCCTGTACAGTAGTGACTTCTGATCCTCCAACGCATGTGGAGAGGCACACCGACTAGCACTACAACAACCCCTTCTGTGGTTCATGAACATTATACATTTCCAGAGCTCTGGTGATCCTGTGAAGTGATTGATGCTCCAAGTAAAGCCACTTCTACATATTAACATGGGTGTGGCATACACATCTAAAATAATGCATGGAGCAATTCCAGGGGATGACTTTACTGTGAACAGACAAAACTATTTAAATGAACCTATAGCCTTCATTATGTTTACCTGATCCATTTTTTTTCCCAATCATAGATTTTTTAAATTCTATTTTCTGTGCTTGTGAGGGATGCCATCTTGCATAGGCTGCTGCTTTGCTCTGTTAAGAAACCAGAGGCTTGATTTACAGCAGCCACACAGACCATAAGAACGGGACAGAACTCATTGAATTCTATGGTGTTTTAGGCATGCTCTGTGACCTGTACAGAGAGGTGGAGGAGCAGCGCTGTCACCAGAACCCATAGTCAGTGGTGGATTATGTGTTATTTGCCTCCAGCAATATAATAGAGGCGTTATCTTCCTTTGTAATCCTGCCTGTGATACTAACATAACTGCTGAGAAATGATATGTACAGAAAGAGAGACATCCAACAGGCACAAGCTGTTAAATTACAGACTTTTGCGTCTGATGGATGCCCGTTTCTGCTGCTGGATCATTCAGGTTATTGTGTGTTCGAATGGTTCTCACCTGATACAAGGAGCCAAGGGGACTGGCATTGGCTGCATCTGTCTAAAAACATACATCAGTGTTGTGCCTATATCACACAACATGACTAGGTGAGCATCACTAAAAAAAAGCCTGTCTGTTGCTTGTACTAACCCTATGAACCTTCTTTCTGCTTACCGCCTAAACGGTTTGCTTCACAAGTGGAAGTATAACCTTTTAGGAAGGCTGGGTGATCAGTGTGAAAACTTCCAAGACTTTGTGCTTAAAATAGAGAACATGGAAAATTAAAACTAAACAAAAACAAACAAAAAAAAACTAAACTAAAAACGTCAATAAAAATTATGTTTCTTGCTTGCACACCATAGGAAAACGCACTGGCGTCTCTGGTGGCCAGGACCTTGGGACCGCACATAGGCCGGTGCTATTTTCCATAGTGTGCAAGCACGGCCAACGCTGCTGGATTGCAGGGTGGTCATAAAAATGCGGATCGGACTAATTCACTTTAATAGGGCTGCAAAAGATTGGTATCCATACGTCTGTTCCGCGACACCCACAAAAAAATAGACCATGTCCTTGTCCAAGACAGTTCTACAGAGGGCAGGGCGTTTCATTCCACAAAATGTGGAGCGCACACGGCCTGTATACATGTTTTGTGAATTGCAAATAAGGCACCAAACTTGTGCATGAGCTCTTAATGAAGTATCCCGATGATAGATTCCTGATACCGTATTTAAAAGATAATAGCTGCCATCATGTCTCCCATACACTACACACACAGCAAATAGAAAATTCTGCTCCCCTAACTCTCTGTAGCACACCCTTAGAAGCAAGAACATCATAAGAAGACAATATACAGGAATACTGCACGTAAATCACCACTGAATTGGGGTAGAAGACATCTCAGGCTATTTGTAACTATGAAGCTATTTGTAACTATGTTTTATTATATGCAAATGAGCCACTAGGAGAAACAGGGGCGTTGCCGTTACACCTAGAGGATCTTCTCTGCAAAAACTTCTGCACCGTCTGCACTTTGTCTTTAGGAGAAGTCAGGGCCACATGATGAAATTTACACTGCCTGGCCCTGTCAAACTGCGGAGGGTGCGGCAGCTGCAGAGAGAGCAGAGCCTCTAGGAGTAACGGCAACACTCACATTGCTCCTAGAGGCTCATTTGCATATATTAAAACAATGGATACAGTCTGTGAAAACATCACTTGTGTGAAATTAGATTTGTCCATAGGAACAAGTTATTGGCTTCAAATAAGCACCTGTGGGGTTCACTATTCTGTCAACACCTGGGTGACGAACTCTGGTGGGCTAGTCTTAACCTTGGGTGCACTTGCAAATTGTCTGTATTTTCATGGCACAAATTAAATCCTAAATATTATAAATTAACACAACATTGCACAGCATTCTTAAATTGGAAATAAACTGATAAATATATAGCTTTACAAAATTTGAAGTCTCGTTAACATGACACTAGTCCCTCTTCTAGATTTTGTGGATCCAACATTAAGGGGTTTTATTCTTCTTATTACAAGTAATGTTTGCTATAATCAAAGTCATTTCCTGTGAGCCACGGCTTCTGGTGACTGGTAGAAGTCAAGACAACGTCATTCCTCCATAGAGGCTGGCATCTATAAATCCCTCCTCCTCGTATATGTATCTGGTGTTTGTTAGAATGGACCCATCTGCACCGCTCTGCAATGAATCTCTGGCACTGAAGGGGCTGTTTGGCTTTTTCTACCCCATTTACTAGTCATTTGTATAATCACACTGTTCTGCAGGTATGCACCATTACATAAATACCTTGCTGGAGATGATAAGAAAAATGTTCCAACACCGGCAATTTCTAAATTCCAGGCTGATCTGGAATGCAAGGATTACAATTAGTGATCTTCTGCACAGACAGTTAAAGGAAAACTATCCTGGAAGGCTTTTTTTTCTTTTTTTGTGTAACTTGGTTATATGTACATATTACAACATATTTACAACCACTTAAAGGGAAACATAGGAGCTTCATTCCGCCTGAACCAAGGGCAGCATGAAATACCAATAGGCTCCCTGGCAAAAAAAAAAACTATGTTTTGCATTCATTGAACTGTGGAGTTTTGAGGATCTGCAAAACACTGATACCAGCCGGTGTGCGTTCCACAATTTACATGGCAGCCGCTGTAATAGAAAATGCCTATTCTTGTCCGCAATTGCTCTATATTTTTGCGGAGTCATGGAACGAAACTATGGATGCGGACAGCACCATGTGCTGCCCACATCTTTTGTGGCCCCATTACTCTGAAATGCTTCAGTATTTCAGAGAAAACATACTTTAAAAACATTAGCTAGGAACAGGGAGAAGTGGCAGCTCCCCGCTGACTTGGCTAGACAGACAGGTCTTTCCTCATTCGTCTATAGGTTGAGAGCTGGCAACCATTACTCTCCTGTGAGGTCCCTTTTAATATGAATTTCATAACCAGGATTTTGAGATAAACATCTCATAGTTTACAGCAACCTTCGGCACTCCAGTTGTTGTGAAACTACAATTCCCAGCATGCTCCATTCATTTCTATGTAAGTTCTTAGAAGAGCCGAGCAAGAATGCATGCTGGGAGTTGTAGTTTCACAACAGCTGGAGTGCTGGAGGTTGCCTACCCCTGGTTTACAGTATATAAAAGTCAAAAAAAGAATGATTCTAATCATTTCTTAGGCTACTTTCACACTAGGCTGGGCAAAAACGTTTCCGTTACTGATAATACAACCATATGCATCCATTATGAACGGATCCGGTTGTCTTATCTTTAACCTAGCCATGAAGTTTTTCTATTGTGGCAGAGAAAATGGATCCGCCCCTATTGGGGTCATGATGGATCCGTTTTGCTCCACATCCAACGACAGAAAGAAAACCACAGCTTGCTGCTCTCCGGTATGAGAACAGAACAGAATGCATTTTGGAGCACTCTGTTCTGTTCAGTTACGCTATGTCCCCATTGACAATGAATGGGGACAAAACAGAAGTGATTTTCTCTGGTATTGAGCCCCTATGACGGATCTCAATACTGGAATATATAAACACAGATGTGAAAGTAGCCTTATAATATGTATAATAGCCTGCCACTTGTTAGAAAATAATCTGCAATCTTAGACCAGACATAGAGGTAACAAATTATGAGACTAGCATCATTTCTAAACTGATTATTAAAATATTTCTCGCATCGTGCCAGCCGATTTAGCGTGGTGCAGGGCCAGGCGATTTAGCGTGGTGCAGTGCCAGGCGATTTAGCGTGGTGCAGGGCCAGGCGATTTAGCGAGGTGCAGGGCCAGGCGATTTAGCGAGGTGCAGGGCCAGGCGATTTAGCGTGGTGCAGTGCCAGGCGATTTAGCGTGGTGCAGTGCCAGCCGATTTAGCGAGGTGCAGTGCCAGCCGATTTAGCGAGGTGCAGTGCCAGCCGATTTAGCGAGGTGCAGTGCCAGCCGATTTAGCGAGGTGCAGTGCCAGCCGATTTAGCGTAGTACAGTGCCAGCCGATTTTCGAGAAATAAACAGTTTATGTGTAGTTGCATGGAATCCATGGGGGGGGGGAATACTACATCTACCGGTGTTTAAAAGTGGGGCAGTCAGAGGTCCATATATCATGTCAAACAACTAAGTTTTTGGAGCATGAGAGTAAATTAGTGTACCCGACGTTGTCCATGCAGATGTTGTCTAATGTACACGCACACACTTCTGATATAGTTAGAGGCAAATTGAGGCTCTGTTTCCTTCACAACTTTCTTGCCTTATGTGTAAACTCTCCTCCTCTGAATTCCTTATGGATCTGAAAAAGTCACATTTTTCATATTTCGATCTCTTCCCTGTCCGGCTCACAGTGATCCATATAAACTAAACCTGCCCTTCTGACAGAGAAGATCAACCTCTACATTTGTAACTCATTGTACAACATCAGAATGGCAACAGAAAGGAACATTGTTCTACTCTCTGCGCACTAGATAGCAATGCTACCAGGGCGAGTCCCAACCACTAGAAAAGCTCTTGCTAGAAGACCAATGCAGGAGGCATAAACGTGACAGGACATGTCACCAGTGGAGTTGCTACATACTGCTGACTGTGACTTGCCATGTGACAGCATAGACGCCGTCTGAGCATGCCAAGCCACTGTTCTTAGCTGGAAATGCCACCTGGGGGGAAATAATATTCCATGGACTCACCTTTGTATACACTCTAGTCATCACATTATTAACCAGCAGCTCTCTCAGCTATCCCAGCTAGACGGGCAGGGGCAACCTGAAATTGCCACGTAGGGTGGCAGAAGATGTGTTCAGCTTCTGTTCCCTAAATTAATAGGGAGTTGTTAGTTGTACAAGGAAACATCTCATCAGGCGATGGCAGCTGCTGTTTTCTGCTGATTTTAGAGATGAAAATATATCACATATATATCACAAATGTGTGACGATCACATTCAAGCTAAATCCACAACACATTTTACCTGTCTGTTCATAGTATATGGTATGAAATCATATCAACACACACTGTATTGTAGTTTACGGAGATATTTGTGTGGCTTTTGCTGCATTTCCGCAACAAATCCTCACCAAAATCCGAATGTGCTTCTTGAGGATTTTGATCATTTTACAACCGACTAAAATTCCAGACAAAGAATTGACACGCTGCAAATTTCAAAATCCGTACTGCGGGTCAGTTTCCACACAGTGTAGATGCGATTGTGAAAACCTCTTCTACTTAGCTGAGAGCCAGTATGGCTTTGGTATGGATGAGACTGGGTTAACTAGCCTGACTCAGCCCCTGCAGGAAGTCAGGCTGTGGATCTTGGATCTGCCCCTATCTCAGTCTAGTGAGTTCTAGTGTAGTCCAGAGTTAGAGGAGGAAGTAAGGTTACTCATGTGCTCCACTCCTCACAAGACTGGACCAAAGATCCACAGAATGACCTTCCTGGAGGATTATCTACTAAGTGAAAAGACATCACCATTCCTACAGTACTCCAAAAAGAAAGGAAAGAGTTACGAAGGTCTAGAATCTGCATAGCCATGTCAGACCGGAAGGTATTTGCTGATCCAAGCTGCTAGACGTTACTGCCAGTCGTATCTTAAACTCTGTATCCTCAGTTGGAAATTACAGTCATTGCTGCAAATGTAATATTGCCATGCCATGGATTCTGCAGAAAGAGTCTTTGGGAAGATAGAGAGGAAACAGTACTACAATCCCATCCTCGCTCAAATCCATACAATGCCATCTAGGAAGACCTGTACTGGGAAGTGTTGAAAGTGTGTTTAGATTCTGTTGGATGTACTTCAACTCCCATTCTGCACTTTAGTGAAGAGAAATGCTTATTTTCTACATCTGGCCTGCTTTCCAACTCCTGCACCTTATGCAGGCCATTGCACCTGACACCTCCTGCCTTGCACCTACAACATCAAGGACACCCCAACTACCATCAGAGGGAAGAAGGTGTGCACCCTCCTGTCACTGCCCTGGCCCTAGTGTGAGGATTGCCGCTGTGGTTGACACTACCACTCGCATCCTCCGCTCTGGTCCATCTTAGGTTTATTTATACATCCCTAAATTTTGATAAAATCTACTTGTTTTCTAATTTTTTTCTTTAATGTGGGTAAAACATTTCAATCCCTCTGTGACAATGTTATCATGTAACACTGACTGAAGCTGTGCAGGAATGTACAACCCCATATAGCCATTAAGTAAAGTAAAACAATATTTTAAAAAGAATCTGTCTGGAAAGCAGGAAAAAAAAATGTATAGTCTGCAATATGCAAGCCATTAGATCTTTCCCTGTTCTCAGCCGTGTGCCCTCAGTGGGATGTGGGACTACACCTTGAAAACATTGGTATGGAATCTTGGATCCTTATGTTTCGAGGCATTATTTATGAAAGTTTCCCAATCCTGCTCTTTGTCAGGGTTGGGTTGTGAATGTGACCATTGTGCATTGGAATTCCTCTGCCACAGGCGGCAGGATGTTCCAATCAGGCACCAGCTGGGACATGCTGCAGTATTCCTACTAAGGTCACCCATATTAACCTCTTCCTAACCACAGACTTGGGCAGAGTTACACATCATTGCGAGACTTCCTTGTAAGCTCCCAACCTGCTATGGCTTGTTTAGTGGCACAAAATGTTCGGCAGACCTGAGTGTGCTGTGCGTCTTTCCATTCACAGATGACACAGATCTGAACCAAGATTCGCTATGATTTATACGCTATGCTTCACTACCTGTAGGCATGTCCTGAAGATAAGGCAGATGTGCCGCTGGAGGCTTCTTAATGGTGGAATGAAAAGGCTGAGAAATCTATTTTCATTACTTCATTTATTTATTTCATTTCTTAACTCATTTAGGACTTTTTATCATCCTTAAATTATTCTTTTCTTTGAAGTGATCAGTAAGGTGCATATCACTAAGGGCTCATTCACACGACCGGTGGGTTCGCAATATACGGGCACCGGCCATGTGAATTCTCTATCACAGATGTGGACCAAATTACCTGAATGGGTCTGCAATCAGCAAGACATGGCGCGGTGGCACGGATCGGAAGCACCATGTAACGCTTCCATGGTCTTTTTGGGTCTGTGCCTCCGCACAGTAAAAGACAGGACATTTCCTATCTTTAGCCATACATTGCAGGATTCACAAGGCCGGGGCCCGTGCATTGCGGACCACAATTTGCAGCCTGCGGTTGTGTGAATAAGCCCTAAGGTGAATAGGACATAGCGCAGATTTAGTCTACATTTTCCTGCACAGGGCACACCGCTCACCTGCTATGCAAGGGAACTGCTGGGCGGCATTATTCAGGGCATCCTAGACCAGCTCCTGTCATAAAGTGGAGCAATTCTATTATAATTCTATCTATTCATGCCATTCAAACATTTTTTTAGCCCCAAATTTGTACAAAGTTTAAGAAGCATTTTTTTTTCAAAAAGACTGCGTTTCTACATCTCAAGTTGTTTTTATCTGCCAAGTTTCTAAAAATTGGATCCAGTCATGTCTTATTTGCAAGACGTCTGAATGGAAAATAATGTGAACAAGGTTAGATGTTGCAAATCTGCATAGTTAGGCCTCACTAAGAGTGTCCATTCACACGTTCAGTATGGGAAATCCGACAGATACCCGATTTCCTTACTATAGGGCTGTAAGCACTCTGTGTGCCACCATAGTAGGGTACAGTACATGCTAAAATACCTTCATAATGCTGCATGCAATGGAAGGTGCCACAATCCACACAGCACAGATCTGTAATACGGCCATGTACACGAGTCTTTATGTGGCAGTGGGGATCAGGACATGTGTCACTGAAAAAGCTAGGCAGATTTTGCTTGAGAAATCAGAGTAACAACCCCAGTGGGACCTGTGACAGTGGCCACAGTGGTTGTTATCCAGCTCTTCCACAAACTCCTTAATAAACTTAATTTACAGTGACTTTATGGGACAGGACATTCATATTTTACTGACGTCCTTGTGGCAACTGCTGCAATGTACATGAATATGTTCTGTAACACATATCTAGGTAATCCATGATGCCTGGAGGCCTCTGGTGCATTATAGAGTTAATGCTATATGAATCGGCGCAGCATTCTGACATGACACAGGTGGCTATAATCACAATGCGCCCATTACTATCCATCAGGCCTCCGTCAGGGATCACTGCACGCAGAATGCTCACTTCCTTGGGATCGTAGTTATCCACAAATTGCTACTGCGCTCATATATATATATATATATATATATATATATATATATATATATGTGCACAATTACACAACCATTTGTGGATCTGAATATACGGCTATAATGTTTTATGTAACCTCAGAGTTTACCTGATACCAGAGTTTAATCTTGTACTTATCCAGTTAGTTTTATTACAAGAACTTTTCTGCTATCCACAAGACAGGGAAAAGGTGTCCAATCATTGGGGCCCCTGCTGGTCACATGAACAGGGGTAGTCTTCCACAGCTACATTCAGCTCTATGAGACTGCTGGAAACAAGTACAAGCACTCCGCTATCTCCGTTATGTGGAGCAGCAGTGTGCATGTGTCTGTGGAGACATCCCCCATCCTGTGGGTAGGTGAGAAGCTTTTGCAATTAGACAATCCCTTTAAAGGGGTTGTCTCACTTGAGTAAGTTGCATTTATCATGTACAGAAAGTGAATACAAGGCACTTACTAATGTAATGTGATTGTCCATATTGCTTCCTATGCTGGCTGGATTCATTCTTCCATCACATTATACACTGTTCATTTCCATGGTTACAGACCACCCTGCAATCCATCAGTGGTGGTCGTGCTTCACACTATAGGAAAAAGAGTCAGCCTCTCTGGTGGCCGGGACCATGGGAGCACAAAGGTTAGTGCTTTTTCCTATAGTGTGCAAGCTCGACCACCATTGATAGACTGTAGGGTGGTTGTAACCATGGAAACGAGCAGTGTGTAATGTGATGGAAAAATGAATCCAGCCAGCAAAGGAAGCAAAATGGACAATAACAATACATTAGTAAGTGCCGTGTATTAACCTTCTCTACATGATAAATGCCACTTACTGAAGTGAGACAACCCCTTTAAGGCTACTTTCAGTATTTGATCAGTATTTTTCATCAATATGTGGCTAGTTTCAGACGAGTGTGAGGGCGATTTCCCATCAGCCTCTGCTCTTGTAACAGGACCTCACTGCATTATATTGATTTATAATGCTGTGTGTCTCTGCCCGACCTCCACTGTAATGATTTGTACTGCTGGCATTATGTCTGATGTTGGACAGGGACACACAGCATTATAAATCACTATAATGCTGTGAGGTCCCGTTACAAGAGCAGAGTCCAGGACTGGAAATCACACTCCCACACGGAGCAGGTCTCCTGCAGACATCTCCCTCATCAAGATACTTTTTTCTGTAGGATCCAAGTCCTTCCAGTTTGTAAAGGTGTATGTGAATTTATGTTAAAGACAAAAGACTAAAATTGTTTACTTCTTAAACAGATAAAACCAATACCAATTTTATAAAGCTGTGTACAAAGTCTGACAGATTTAATTTTTTTGGGGTGAAAAAAAAAGAAAGAAAACACACACACAAATGTACAAAGGTGGAATGAGCCTCGGCTTATGGCCCATGGTTCATCAGAATTTATACTAGTGCATATTGTAGACAAAGGTGGTCACCAGTCCATAATGGTGGAGTGTGCAGTCTATTTTTTGTGTAACCAGCTTCTAAAGATAAACTAACCACTAGCTGTAAACATTACTGCATTACATAAGTCAGATGATAAAGTTCTGGGTGCATTTTGACTCCTTCAGCATGATTGTCACCTGGACCCACATGTTGTCTTACATCTGCCTCTCCTTCCACTCCCAGCTTGAACATCACAGATCCAAGCCTGCTTGAAGCCCCAAGACACAGCATCACTGCTGACATCACGTCTACAGGGCAGGTCCAGGAGAATGAACAAAGACACTAGAGGCCCAAAACAAGCCCCCAAAACGTGCCCCCCCCCCCCTCCCATTTTCAGGAGCGGAAGGTAAAACACAGTACTTAAAATATATATGTTAGTACTCCCTAAAGGGGTTGTCAGAGTTATATCAAAACTCCCACAGTGATGGCCCCGGCTGTCACGTGCCATATACTGCCATGTCATCTCTGAGGTCTAATAACAGAGACTGATGTGTGGACTTGAGCTGCAGCACTGGAAACGGCAGGCGATTAAGTGGTGAATATATGTTATTTGATTACATTTGGGGCCACTGGGGGAATTCTTTGCAACTCAGACAACCCCTTAAATAAATACCAAACCAAGTCCCAACCTCAATGTACTCTTGTAACCTCTTGTAGTCAATACAAGCAAGAGTCTTTCCATTGGCACGCTCCTGAAACAACAATTGTATGTACCAACAGTGAAGTCAATGGCTGCATCTCCATTTAGGAGATTTTATGTCACTGTGGCCGAAGGCAACCAAAAACACCAAACGCCTCTCCTACAAAACCAATTTTAACTATAATAGGAGCCCCATCTTCAAATGGTTGCCTAAGGGTCCATTAACACGTCCTGTTTTTCTTTCCTGATCCGATCCGCAAATCATGGGTCCTGAAAAAATGGGTCCTGATGGGTCCTGATAAAATGCGGACAGCACTTCGTATACTGTCCGCGTCCATGGTTCCGTTCCGTTATGCGGATCCGCAAATAAGATAGAGCTTGTCCTACTTTTGTCCGCATATGCAGTCCGTGGTCCCATTATAGTCAACGGGTCCGCAAAAAATGTGGATGATATGCGGAATGCATCAATATGTCATCCGCATATCATCCGCAATCGCGGATCCGTTTCCAGGAAATAGAAAGAAATACCCTACCAACATGTATTCCTCCTTCCTTTTTTTTTTGCGGAAAAACGGAACGGCTGCAGATGTACAACTGGTAAAAACGGAAGGTTTTTGCAGAAACAAGGCTCCGCAAAAAACGGACCAAAAATCTGGAAAAGAAAAATACGGACGTGTGAATGGAGCCTAAGAGTCAGGACTGGTGAAGACCCTGTTTGTACCCTCAATCACATTAAATCTTTTTGTGTGAAGATATTTCAGTCCAAGAGTATAACTACATGGAGTGGATTCTGCCGAATATTCGCCATGAATTTCACCCTCTACATTGCATAAGGATATGCTGGGGATTTAAAATATATCAATTTAAACTGCAGAATGTGTGGATGAAGTTTCTTGTACGCTCATCCACTTTGCAGATACAGTATAATGTGGATGCGTGCGGGTGTATATATCCCATGTAAATGAACCTTTTATAATTTTTCACCTTTCCACTGGATAGACGCAAGAGATAAATGCTAGATAAGTCCCAGTAGCTGGAAGTTCATGGATCACCAGAAAGCAGGACCACAGTCCTCCATTCTCCAGAGGCACAAGGAGTGGTGGTGGAGCATGCACTCTACCCTCTATTCAAAGAATATGGTAAAAATACAGGCCTGGATTCACTAATGAGTGTCATAACTGGCACATCTATGGTTTGCATAATTTTCCCAACATGCCTGGCAAGGAAAAACCGGCAGAGCTTCTGGAAAAGCGACAGGACCTCGTATGTCATTTTATGCCATATTGCGCCACAATTTTGGCATAAAAGTGTCTCAAATTAATCAGAGGAACGTGTCTATCCCTGCTCCAGACGTATCATCCAGCCTGAACCAGTCTAGACAACCCATCTAAACTCATGCCATCTCTAGGATTAGAATACCTAGACCTCTGTGTAAAAAAAACACCCTAGAAGTGACAGGGAAAAAAAAAAAAATTAAAAAAAAAAAGATAAATGAGCTTTCAAAGTGCAACACTATACTACCCCCCCCACACACACACACACACACATTTTCACAGCATATGCCAGTCAGCATGTCAGTTTTTAATATATTTATGGCATAGAACTGGAGAAAATACATGATAAATCTACCTCACTGCATGGTGGCCTGGGCAGTGCAGAGCTCACTAGAGAGCCAGCCTCCTGCTCTAGCCTCTTAGATGCTGCGATCAATAGTGACCGCAGCCCCTAAGTTGTTTTGAGGGAGAGCTCCCTGTGTCTCCCATTGGCACCCTGAAAATGTGATTGCAGGGTGCTGATGTGTTCACATAGCAGCCTGTGGTCTAATGAAGGTCAGCATAGCACTGACAGAATAATACATGCTACTGCATAAGCAGTACAGTGTATTATAGAAGCAATCAGAAGATTGCCTATTGACGTCCCAATAGCAATACTTTAGTTTATAAATTAGCACATTTCCAACATTCTGCTTTCACCTTCTCACCATGGGGTATTGAGTGCAGAATAATGAGGAAAAACTAGAACTTTTTTTTTTTTAATTGTAGCACAAGGCCTCACCATAACAAAATGTGAAAAAAGTGAAAGGGTCTAAAGACTTTCTGAATGCACTGTATGTGAATATTCAATGTATTTTTTTTACAAAAAATAAAAAATAGGTGGACGTTTTTCTTGATATAACTTTTTAAAGTCACTATGTATTCTACTTCATGTCCTGGCTCTTAAAGGGGTATTCTCATCTTAGACAATGGGGGCATATCGCTAGGATATGCCCCCATTGTCTTATAGGTGCGGGTCCCACCGCTGGGACCCGCACCTATATCCAGAACGGAGCGGGGAGCGCTGCGCCTGGAGGACCCCAGGTTTCCGGGGGTCCGGCCACCACCAGACGCAGCTCCCCGCGCCGCTCATAGAAATGAATGGGAGCCGGGCCGTGCATGCGCGGTGCGCTCCCATTCATTTCTATGGAGCCGACGAAAGTAGCCGAGCGGCCCCATAGAAATGAATGGAGGGCGGCTGCGCATGCGCAGTGCGCCCTCATTCACTTCGGGGGCTCCGTTCTGGAAATAGGTGCGGGTCCCAGTGGTGGGACCCGCACCTATAAGACAATGGGGGCATATCCTAGAGATATGCCCCCATTGTCTAAAATGAGAATAACCCTTTAAAAGGTTTATCCGGTAATACTGATGACCTATCCTCTGGCCCCCGCCAATCAGCTGTTAGAAGCCAGCAAATGCGGCCTCTTACTAGTCCATGTGATGCCACCATACATCGGTCACGTGGCCTAGTTGCAGCTCAGCCCCACTGAAATGAATGGGACTGAGCTGCAATACCAAGCACAGCCACTATACAATGTATGGCGCTATGCTCAGAGCGCTGCAGCCCCCTGAAACAGCTGGTCAGCGGGGGGTGCCAGGACTAGGTCCCCCACTGATCCGATAATGACTTATCCTGAAGAGATAGCTGAGCTCTGGACTCTGCCATCTTTGGAACTCCCATGGAAATAAATGAAGCTGCTATGCAGATGTGCAACCGGCTGCTCCGGTCATTTCAGGGGAGCAGCAGGGGGTACTGGGCCCCCGTTCTTGTGATCAGTGTGGCTCCCAGTGGTAGGATCTCCACCAATCTTAAAGTTATCCCCTTTGGATAGGGGATAACTTGTACCAACCAGAATACCCCCTTCAAGCCACATTCGGTCCAAGAAATGTGACCGTCACACGGACCACTCATGGCCATGTGAACACAGCCCAATATTAGCCACAACTTTAGAATCCACCTTCAGCTCAGACTTAAAAATAAAAATACTACATGACAAAAAGGTCACAAAAACTAATGGGGTCATTTATCACACTGGTGTAAAGTAGAATTGGCTTAGTTGCCCATAGCAACCAATCAGATTCCACCTTTCATTTTCCAAAGGAGCTGTCAAAAATGAAAGGAAGAATCTGATTGGTTGCTATGGGCAACTAAGCCAGTTCTACTTTACACCTGCATGATAAATGACCCCAAGTGTATTCACAGTTTTTTTTTCTGGCATTTCTGAGGGCTTGTGTTTTTGTTTGCTTTTTTTGATACCATGTTTTAGCTCAGATGTTGCATGGAATCCTGGGAAAACATGCTTTTTTTGAGAGAGGCATCTTTTACCTTTGAGTTCCGTATTTTGTGTCAATGGCATTTTTCTCTCATAGACTTCCATTTATTTATTTTTTTTTGGCACATTCCAAAATTTTAGTATGGAATTTTTTTCCTCCCATACCGCTCTACAAAGGAAGTGACATTACCAGGGATACAGAGATGAGCGAATTTCACATTTAGAAATTCATTTCCGCTTTGTTTAGTGGTAAAAGCAGAATTGCTATATGGATTCTGTTACCACGGACCATAACGCAATTCTATGACGGAATGCATAACGGAACGCCTTTAGAGGCATTCCGTTATTCATTCCGTCATAATAGAAGTCTATGGTGTGCAGGGGAGTCCTCTCCTGCATAACGGAGACTGGACGGATCCATTATGCATTCCGTCATAGAATTGCGTTATGGTCCGTAGTAACGCTATCCATAATGCAATTCTGCTTTTACCACTAAACGAAGCGGAAATTAATTTCTAAATATGAAATTTGCCTATCTTTAATACTTTCCTATGAAAAAAATCCAGATTAAACAGTTTAAGATCCCCCCCGCCAAAAAAAAAGTACAACAAAGTATTAAAACTAAGTTTTATGCGATCTGCTCATCCCTAGCCGCCTTTTTTTTTTTTTAAACCAATGCGTGTTTACTTCAATACGCAACTTTTTTTTTTTTTACTTAAAAAATCTCATACAGAGCTGTTTTTTTTTTTTTTTTTTTAATATGCTTCCCATTCCCAATTAGCACGGATTCTGCCCCACAGGGGAAAAAAATGCAAATGCCGTTTCCCATTGAAATGGACAGGAGGCTGTTTTCACGTTTTGATTAAGGCTAGGGCTACACGGCGGTTGGATTTCTTGCGACTGCCGCGGTGATCCCATTCATCTCTATGGGATCCCCGCTACTCAGGCATCCTGGCTGCGACGGGTGACGCGCGACAACTGTCGCCGTGTAGCCCTAGCCTAAATCTGGAGCTGATTTTGAGGCAGAAATGCTCCAAAATCAGTGCCAAAAACTGTGGGGCACCTTTATCAAGCTCACCTGTATTTAGGTATAAATGTAGACTGGCGTATTTCATTCAGCTTTCTTTCTTTTGCCGAGTATTTATTAAAAGTCGCACAGCAGATTAGTCTGACCTCTGGTGGTTGTCTTTCAGTATGACAGGTTCATATTTACTTAGACTGGTCTCATTTATTTGAACATGAAAAAAAAAAAAGTGCAAAAATTGTGGACAAAAGTTGCATGGCTCCCAGAAAGTGCCAATTTGAATGCAAGAAAAAAAATTCACACTTCACTACTTAAAACAGATGAAGAAAAGGCCTTGTACACTCCGTGCTGCAAATGCGGACCTACTGACTTGAATGGGACTGCGATCTGCAAGATATGGCAAAAGATAGGACAGGTCTTATCTTTTGCGATGCAGAAGCACGGACCTGAAAGACCACGGAAGCACTTTGTAGTGGGCTTCCGTTCTGTGTCTCCGTACCACAAAACATAGGACATAACCTATCTTTGGTCATATCTTGCAGATTGCAGACCCATTCAAGTCAATTGGTCCGTATCCAGAGACTGGAGTGGACGTGGTCAGTGCCCGTATATTGCAGACTGGACATTTGCAGCCCGCAATACGATCATGGAGCCCTAAAACCGCATTTTTTAAAATAAAAACAGGCGCAAACACTTTAGGAAGCATGCTCCTCTACCTTTTATCAGAAAAATAATACAAATTGTCACTTTTAAATACAAACCCATTGCACCACATACAGCATATCCCATGCCAATGACACCAGAGCTGTGTGGTCACAGAAAGCAGCATAATAGACACAGGGCACACATGAGTATTTCCAGCACATTCCCACCATTTTACAGAAAGGGCCACGCTTATACCCGTGGCTGAGCCCTGGTCACTGTCCCCAGGCCACCTTTACAGCGGCTACACTTGCTTGCCTTCTCTGAGGACTGAACTTCCCGCCTCCAGCACATCACTCCGGTCACCTCTTACCTCCAGTGTCCTGTGCACACACATCTGCAGGCGCACTATGTGCTGCCGCCATGAGGGGGCGCCCTGGAGCACGTCACATGCTCTTATCAGCGGCGATTGCCATCTCCTGTGTGGTGTCACCTCATCATGTCCCTGACTGCTCAGCTCATTAGCCCCTCACTAATCTGCTGCACAGCAACACCTGGTGACGATTTCCTAGCGGCCCTCGCCGTGCCAGACAATCCCCGCGCACTGTTTATCTTGCTGCTTCAGGGTGAATGTGAGAAGTTGCGAGTAACCAGAAGCACACGTCAGCCCCCCCCCCCCCCCGATTAGAGCCCAGGTGCAGGTTACAGGCACAGGGAGGGACAGAGCACATACCTCTGCTGTCTGTGGGCTGCAGCCCCTCTTCCAGGCACACTTCCCCAGAAATGAACAGTACTGTATGACAAGTCCCTCTGAAATTCCCCAAATGTTCCTGAGAGAAATTCCTTGTGAAGTGGTTTCAGATGCAGACACACTCACCCGGTGTGACACACCAGTCCCTTGTAAGGAGGACTTAACCCTTTCTATACCCACACACTGAGACATAGACTTAGAAGTAATGCCTGGCAGCTTCATGTGACCACTGACTTAGGGAATCGCTTAAGTAACTATCCCCAAATTATATATATATATATATGTGTGTGAATTTGGAAGTCTGTCAAGAGAATATGACACCCTAGGCCGCAAGTAATCATGACAAGTCCACTGAGCTATTATTTGATTAACACGTCCTTGTCTGTGGTGACATATGTGACAAGATGGTTCATCCGTAAAGAATCTGCGTGTCCGTTTTTAGCCCTCTATATCATGTATTGATATAGATTCTCAGGGACGACGCAGTGAATTTCAATTCCTCCTGATCAAATATCAGATGATGCCAAGGAAGAAACAATTTCATAATTTTTTTTTTCACCAGCAAAAATGTCCTATCCTTGTCAACAAAACGGACAATAGGACATGTTCTATCTTTTTGCAGGCACCACAGAGCGGACATGGTGTGCTGTCCACATCTTTGGAGACCCCATTGAAGTGAATGCGGCCGCTGCTCAGCTGTAAATTAATTTCCGGAGCATCTCCTACCTGGCTGACAGGACACGGATGACATCTTGTGTCAATGGTTTTTCGTGGACCCATAGACTTCAATGGGCGAATGAGGACCAAAACCAAGGCCGTGTACATGAGCTCTCAGGGCTCATGCACACAAGTGTGTGTGGCCTGTGCCTGTGTGCAATGCACAGCACTGGCCGTATGCCTGCCATTTGTGGATACAGACCCATTCACTTGAATGGATCCGTGATCTGCAACATTTAGTCCGCACCGCAAAACAATGAAACGTTCTAATTTTTTGCAGTGCAGAAGCACGGACGGAAATGCTCATAGTGCTTTCGTGGTCTTCTGCTCCGTGCCTCCACACCTCTCTGTATCTTGCGTATTGTGGACCCATTCAAGTGTTGGGGTGCAATACGGTCACGGGCCGCAGACGTTCGTGTGCATGAGCCCTTATTCAATTGTCAGTTAATCACGTATAGGTGCTGTACTTGTTCTCCACTGACAGTACACGTACCCATTGATTTTAATGTGTGTATTCACACATCTGTGATTTACCACAATCCGGGGTTCCACCACAGAAGCATTCCCTATTTTTGTCTTTGTTTACGACTCCATTGCGCTCATTATAACACAGATGCCATCTGGAAATTAATTTTCAATGTAGTATTGTCAGTGGAATATGGATGAGTAACTTCTGAAGCAATTCATGGGCTGCAGGGGTCACATGAATGAGAACAGGACATCATCAGTTCTGGTTCAGCAGGGGCAGGAGCTGCAGCACTGGAGTCATTGGTGCCTTTTTTAAATTTATTTTTCATCATAATTAGACTACTCCTTTTAGCTGCCTAAATATCATCACACCTGGACCTGTCAATCAAAGTGCAGTTGCAGGGCGAGCAGATCCTCTAGGTGTAACAGCAACGCCCCCATTTCTCCTAGAGGCTCATTTTCATATATTAAAACAATTTTTCACAGTAATGCGGGGACATATGAACATGTGACCAACACAGATGTCTTCAGCTGCCAAGTGCACATGTAACAGGTCAGCCAGTGTCATAGGTACAAATCTGCTGAGAGATGTCCTTTAATGAGGAACTGTCACCACTCCTGATGGTGTTATAGTAACTACTTGCATTCCCCATATAATAAATATTTTCATGTACCGTATTTTTCGCTTTGTAAGACACACTTTTTTCCCCCCAAAAGTAGGGGGGAAATCGCGATGTGTCTTATAAAGCGACTACAAGTGAGCTCTTCCATTACGGAAGCGCTCACTTGTATGTATAAGGTGCCCGGACCCCCATCAGACCTCAGATCAGCCCACCCAGCCCATAAGGATAAAATAAAAACCTCTCATGCGCCGCGGCTCTGCTCCGGGTCCGGCGCTCCTCTGTCTTCCCGGGCCGGCTCTGCACTGTCCTGACCGCGTACAGCGTCAGAACGTAGTGCGCGCACAATGACCTGACACTGCACACAGGTGACAGTGCAGCACCGGCCTTAGAAGACAGAGGAGCGCCGGATACGGAGCGGAGAGGTGAGAGAGGTTTTTATTTTATCCTTATGTGGCTGGGTGGACTGATCCGAGGTCTGATGGTGACATTCATCTAATATGTGGGCTTATGGGCTGATCTGAGGTCTGATGGGGATAGACGGGGTTCATATGGGGGCTGATCTGAGGTCTCATGGGGCAGAGTGGGCTGATATTGGGGGCATAGTGGGCTGATATGGGGGCACCGTGGGGTGATATGGGGGCTGATCTGAGGTCTGACGGGGGCATAGTGGCTGATATGGGGCTGATGAGCTGATCTGAGGTCTGATGGGCTCTGACATGGAGGGCTGATGGAGGTCTAACATGGAGGGCTGATATGGGGGTCTGATGTGATGTCCTGAAATTTATGGGGGTCTGATATGAGGTGTGATGAAAAACAATTTTTTCTTATTTTCCTACTGTAAAATCTGGGGTGCATCTTATCATCAGGTGCGTCTTATAAAGCGAAAAATACGGTATCTTTATTTTGTGCCATTCTTCTATTATTCCTACTAGAATTGAATAAATGATTTGCCAGCAGTCAGCAATAAAAGTCCATCTGGGTGTTACCATTTGGGGGGTGTCCCTGCACAGTCTGTCACTGAGAGCACTGATTGGATACACACCCCGTACTTGTAACACCCAGGTGGACCTTTATTACAGACTACTGGCGATTTATTTATAAACTTCTAGCAGGAATAATAGAGGAATGGCACAACAGAGTCATAAGAATAAATGCTCCAGAATTGTTATTACATGGGGAATGCAAGAAGTGACAAAAACAGACATGTCAGGAGAGGGGACAGGTCTTCTTTAAAAGTCTAATAATAAATCTAACACAATGCCTATTTGTAACATATTTGCTACATAATATCACCGTTTTATTACAGGAAAATGCTGATATGAGCATTTATCTATCAAAATAGAGAGCACAAGCTCCCATTGAAATAGTATATACTTATTTGCACATATTCAGCCTCTATTTCTATTTATGCAGCTGGCCAATGTCAATACATTTAAAGCTACAGTAGATTCTGGAAGAGCAATAGGCACTCAGAAACACGGCTGAGCTGCCTTAAAGGGGTTGTCTCACTTCAGCAAGTGGCATGTATCATGTAGAGAAAGTTAATACAAGGCACTTACTAAGGTACTGTGGTTGTCCATATTGCCTCCTTTGCTGGCTGGATTCATTTTTCCATCACATTATACACGGCTCGTTTCCATGGTTACGACAATCTTACAATCTAGCAACGGTGGCTGTGCTTGCACAATTTAGGAAAAAGCATTGACCTATCTACTGGCTGGGACTTTGGGAGCTCACATAGGCTGGTGCTTTTTCCTATAGTGTGCAAGCACGACCACTGATGCTATATAGAAGGGTGGTCATAACCATGGAAATAGGCAGTTTATAATGGGATGGACAAATGAATCCAGCCAGCAAAGGAAGCGATATGGACAATCACAATACATTAGTAAGTGCCTTGTATTCACTTTCTCTACATGATAAATGCCATTTGCTGAAGTGAGAAAACCCCTTTAATTATGCAGAGAAGTTAATACAGGGGGTTGTCTCACTTCAGAAAATGGCATTTATGATGTAGAGAAAGTGACTACAAGGCACTTACTAATGTATTGTCATTGTCCATATTACCTCCTTTGCTGGCTGGATTCATTTGTCCATCACATTATAAACAGCCCATTTCCATGGTTATGACCACCCTTCTATATAACATCAGTGGTCGTGCTTGCACACCATAGGAAAAAGCACTGGCCTTTCTGGTGGCCGTGAGCTTAGGAATGCATATAGGCTAAGCGATTTTTCCTATAGTGTGCAAGAACACTGATGCTGGACTGAAAGGTGGTCGTAACCATGGAAACAAGCAGTGTATAATGTGATGGAAAAATGAATCCAGCCAGCAAAGGAGACAATATGGAGAATAACAATACATTAGTAAGTGCCTTGTATTAACTTTCTCTACATGATAAATGCCATTTGCTGAAGTGACACAACCCTTTTAAGGGCCGGAGTAACATATTGTTTGTTTTTCTATGTGCTTGAATGTAATTCTACGCAAAAATATATTCCATTAGGCTAGAAAGATATTCTGGAGCTTTTGAACTTTGGAATGTGCGGCTGATGGTGGAATATGAAGGTGTAACTCTTTCTTGGCCAGCACGCAAATTCACTTTCCAAGCAGAAAAATACCCCCCTTGTCCTAGAAGACCAATTTTAATCAGTTACCTTTTAAAGCAGTGTAATGCTGGTGTTATACAGTATATACGGACAGCATAGTGATAGAAAGTTGGGTCCTTACATACATGAATTTGGCTATGTTTTTGTGTTTTTTTACTAGTAAATGCATTTTTTGACACCTACATTTTTGCTGTGATTTTTGTGATGCTTTTTAGTACCGTATTTTTCTAAATAGTTATGTGAACAGGGTTTTTTTGCCTATGGTGAAAGATGTAAAAACACCTGAACCCACCAGAGTGGCAGCATGATGCATTTTTTTTTAAATAGAAGATAGAAAGACAAAAAACGCCACCTAATGAACAAAAAGAAACCGATCAGATTTGCGTTCAGGAGAAAGCACATCATTGTCTGTTTATTGCAATCATTTCTATGAGGCAAGGGCTCGATGAAAAATGTGAAGCATCCGGGTGAAATGCGTTTTTCACTAATGGTTTTTAGGAGATGCATGTTATTCTTCACACCAGTGAAAAACAGAATCAAAACAGACATACTGTAATTCTGAAAGAAAAAACGACACTAACAGTCGCAGACAAAACGGACTGGACTTGCATGAAATACCATCAATTTCCCACTGAACGGACGGTGACACAATCTGTATCACTCATGAGAAAGGGACCTTAAGAAATTAATGCAATGCTTTTAGAGATTTAGCAACATGCACAGGGCCGCACCACCAATGAGGTGAGGCGATTGGCTCAGGTAGTGTCACCAAGGCACAAGTAGGGGGCGGCGTCAGGGCTGTGGGCAATGAGCTCTTCCATTGTGGAAGCACTCATCTCTCGCTATTCAGCGGTATGCAGTGGAAGCTGCAGCAGACATGGGAGCGATGTCTCCCTGCCCCACTGTTCCGATGCAGGCAGCACGATGACATCATCACTGCACTGCCTGAGCCGGGCAACGTAGAGCTCAGGAAACAGGTCGGAAGAGGCCTTTGCCTTCACTGCATCCTGACAGTGGAATGGAGGAAAGTAGTTAAGGCTGAGTTCACACTTCAGCTATTTGGTCACTTATTTCAATCAGTTACTGTGAGCCAAAACCAGCAGTGAAGCCTACTCGGAGATCAGAAACCACACCTGGTTTTGGCTGACAATAGCTGATCAAAATAACTGACCAAATAACTGAAGTGTGTACTCCGCCTAAGGGTCCATTCACACATCCGCATGTGCTGGCACTACAGAAATGCCACATCTTGTCCGTGGCTGCGGACAAGAATAGGACATGTACTATCTTTTCGCTGGGCCGCGGACCGGAAGTGCCGCCCCACTGAAAATGGACTGCACCCCTTCGGCAAAATTGCAGAACAGATGCTGGACCATTCATATAGATGTGTGAATGGACCCTAAGGGCTCATGCACACAAACGTATTTTCTTTACCTGTCCGGTCCATTTATTTTTTGCAGACCGTATGCGGAACCATTCATTTCAATTGGTCCACAAAAAAAAACCAGAAGTTACTCCATGTACATTCCGTTTCTGTATGTCTGTTCCGCAAAGAATAGAACATGTCCTATTATTGTCTGCATCACGGACAAGGATAGTACTGTTCTATTAGGGGGTCAGCTGTTCCATTCCGCAAAATACGGAATGCAGACAAGCGTCATCCATATTTTTTTCTGAATGTTTTTTGCGGACCGTCGTGTGCATGAGCCCTAAGTTTGTTTTTTGCAGCAGCTTAGCACAATTATTGTTGGGGTACACTATGCTTCCGTCACTATTAGTGTCAGAGGCACAGTTAGGTTTTTTTTTAGGACACTGTTAAGAGTACTATTTGTGTGGTAGTAGTATTTTCAGGAGGATTATCTGTTTCTGCATTGGGGAGCTTAGTGGGCACAGAATTGGGGATGGCAGGATGAGGCATTCAGAAGGTGGGGAGGATGATTGAAAAGGAGGAAACTAAGATGCCTGTGTCAAACACTGCATAGATGAAACATGGCTGAAAGAAATCATGGCAGTCTGGTCCAAATGAAGATGAGGAAAGAATATCTACATCAGAGACAATGTCACTGGATGTAATAGGTATGTGGTGCTGTATGCAATTTTTTCCAAGTTGGGGGGGGGGGGGGGATTTGCATCTCAATTTTTGCCTCAGACAGCAGAAAGGCTAAACATGCATACAGTATGTATAGCTCGGTCTAGTGGTGTAACTAGAAATGACTGGGCCCCCCCTAGTCTGCACCGCACAGGACATAGGTCAGACAAGACAAATGGGAACCAGAACACAAGCAGCTGCCTGGACCCCATTCAGAATGGATACATGGCAGTCACAGGCAGAGCTGCCCAAACAGGCAGACAAGCAGATGCCTGGACCCCATGCGAAACTACACATTGTCACAGGCATAGCTGCACACAGACAAGATGTCCTCCCTCTAGAGAACCCTCTCACTGAAGGCACAGACTAGGACTAGCAGCTGCTTGTTCCCCATGCAGAGTTAGTACATAGACGAACAGACAGCTGTACCAAAAGACACAGGCAGAAGTCTGGACTTCATGCGGAACGACACATGGTGGTAACAGACAAGGTATGGAACCAGACAAGCAGATGCCTGAACCCCATACAGTATGGATACATGGCAGTCACAGAATAAGACAAGCAGTTGCCCGGACCCCATGCGGAATGACACATGGCGGTCACAGACAAGGTATGGAACCAGACAAGCAGATGCCTGGACCCCATACGGAATGACACATGGCAGCCACAGAACCAGACAATGTGGCCTTGATGTCTTACTAGGTGGCCACAGACAGGGCAGGATGGAATAACCCCAGATCAGGTGCATAGCTCCTGCACCCAGCGAAGCTATAGTCAGACTGACCCTCAGGCCCACAGCTAACATGAATAAGTAGCATCTAGTAACCACACCCAGACCAAGACTTTAACCCCACATGAACCAGAAGACAAAGAGGGGAAGGCAAGGAAGAGACCATAAACACACAGGCTGCCGTTACTACACGTCACCCCTGGCAACCAGCATACACGGAATCTACTGTAGCCAGTACGCCAGAGCACAAACATGATCAACAAGGCAACCCGTGTCACAGTGAAACACACTGACACAAGTGCATTAAAGTGCAAGCAGTGTGGGAGGTACTGTTGGATAATCAGAGCAATAATGGAGAATGTAAATGGAGAAGGATTAGAAGAGGGAGAGTAAATCCACAAATATTAGATTAGGAAATGCGTATTTAGGATATGTTTAAAACTATGTAGATATAGGCAATTAATCTATTCAGTTAGTGCCTTATAGAGAACTGGTGTAGTATAATATAAGTCACGGAGATGGCACAGGGAGGTTTGGATTGTAAATGAGTTTACTATTAGATCACTGGCAGAACATAGAGCACAGGTAGGGTAGTAGACAGATGAGAAAGATGATATAGGGTGGTTTTGCACTGTGGAGGGCATTGTAGGCGAGGGTGAGAAGTTGACATTGTATTCTGTAGTGGGTGGGCAGTCAGTGACTGGCACAGGATAGAGGCATTAGTGTGGCGAGTAAACAGATAGATGAGTGTGGCTGCTGCATTAAAGGGTTTCTGTCATCAGAATTTAGCCTACAAAACCGAGTGTCATTTGCAAATCGCAAATGACACCTGATGACAGAAAGCCTTCTTTTATAGAAAACTGTATGGTAGTTTTTGCTAAAATAGCGTTTTCATAATATGCTAATTAGGCCCCCTAGGTGCAGTAGGCGTGAACCCTGCACCTAGGAGCGGCCGTAATAACGCCCCTTACCCCTCCTCCCTTGCGTTGATTGACAGGGCCGGGCAGCCATCTCTTTCGTCTCCCGGCCCTGTACGATCGCGAACTCCCGCGCCTGCGCATTGCGATAAGCAATCTGCGCAAGCGCGTTGAGAGCCGGCGGCCGCCCGGGTCCCGGCTTCATCAATGCGCATGCGCGGATTGCTTATCGCAATGCGCAGGCACGGGAGTTCGCGATCGTACAGGGCCGGGAGACGAAAGAGATGGCTGCCCGGCCCTGTCAATCAACGCAAGGGAGGAGGGGTAAGGGGCGTTATTACGGCTGCTCCTAGGTGCAGGGTTCACGCCTACTGCACCTAGGGGGCCTAATTAGCATATTATAAAAACGCTATTTTAACAAAAACTACCATACAGTTTTCTATAAAAGAAGTCTTTCTGTCATCAGGTGTCATTTGCGATTTGCAAATGACACTCGGTTTTGTAGGCTAAATTCTGATGACAGAAACCCTTTAAGGATAGATTGAATTGATACTTCATGAGGGGCAGACCGATTAGTGATGAGTTACAATAATTATGACTAATCGGAGCAATAAGTTACTTTTACACACTTAAAGTATAGCTGTCATTTCATTTTTTTGGAATAATGTGTAGGGACAGAGATGTTTTTCATAACTTATTAAAAAAACTGCCTCTAAAAGGTCTCCTTAACAACACTCTGAGCATTGCTGAGGAGAATCCGTAGTCCGTGTTCTACTCTGAAGACTTCTGTAACTGTAAGATGCAAATGCAGGTTTCTCAGCCTGCCTCTGCTCTCCCGGCCCCCAACCCCTGCTATATGGACAACATTTTACTAAGGATTTTACTATGTATTTTATGTATGTAGTCCCTATACTAAGTGTTTCTGCCTATTCAATCTGTTGCCATCACTGGCAGACCTCCCTTTTGTATAGGCTACGGGTCCAGATTTGTTGCATGGATTGGTATGCAATAGAGTGCAAGCTGCAGTGTAAGTAGTTGTGTTTGAAAGTCATCTACACAGTGTGGAAATTTTCTGCTTGTACATTTACCTGAAGGTTGCATTTTGAAATCAGCAGCATGTCAATTCTGTCTGTGGATGTTTATTGTGAATTTCACCCTAAGTTGAAGTCCAGGGCAAATCTACAAACAAAATCTGTATGTATCATGAAATGCATGCCTAATCCTTGTGCATGTGACCTAACAGGTCTATTAGCATCTTTGCCATGTTCTAGCAAGGGTCCTACTGACCCCTAGAACATCTCAGACATAACACACCAGGGAAAGCAGACAGACAAAGCAAGGACCAAAAATGAATACTTGAATACTTTAACAGAACCAGAACATGACAGTGAGCTGGACCAGCAGGTAAGGGACCAATGGCAGGTAATACCACTGGACCAAGTGCACTGGTTTGACTTGGGGCCAAAACCAGAGGGCAGAGACTCAGTGAGCCCTGTTCTTCACAGAGGCCCTGATGGTGGGGATGAACTTACCTGAGGGCTCACTGGTCGCACCTCCGGGATGGTCCCGGTGAACTTGGCCACTTACCTGCAGAGACTGATGATGCAAGAACCAGTAGTCAACACAAACCAGGACTGGAACCCAGGCACATGAACTGGAACCCAAACAACCACACAGGACACAGTTCAGGCACGACAACGGGAACCAGAACACAAGCAGATGCCTGGACACCATGCAGAACAGATGCATGGCGGTCATAGGCAGAGCTGCCCAAACAGACTAGATGTCCTCCCTCTAGAGAACCCAGGAGCCCTCTCATCGAAAGCATATAGAACCGTACTAGCAGATGCCTATTCCCCATGAGGAGTTAGTCCATGGGCAAACAGACAGCTGCACCCCGAAACAAGCAAGGTAACCATGATGTCTCACTAGGTGACCACACAGGCAGGGCAGATGGAATATTCCCAGGTCAGATGCATCGCTCCTGCACCCAGCAAAGCTGGAGACAGTCTAAGCTCAAGCCCACAGCACACAAAATTTATAGCAGGGTAACAAGGTCATCTGACCACCTAGCTAACACACCCAGAAAGAACAGGGAAAGTTAACCCCACCAGACCCAAGACAACACGGAGGGGAACATGCAAGCACAAGGAGCAGTTCACACACAGGCTGCCGCAACTACACATAGGTCATAACAATCAGCCTACATGGAATCCACTGCAGCCAGTATTCCAGAAAGCGAGTACATAGGGCAACCCTTGAACTACACTATGACAACTTTGCCATTTTTTGTTGCGTCTTTTTGACATGACTTAGGCCCCATTCACACGACCGCATGAATGGGGCCGTATCTATCCACAAAATTGCGGGAAGAGATGCGGCCCGATTCACCTCTATGGGGCCGGGAGCTGCGGCACGGAGCTAGCTCCGTGCCGCGGCTCTTTTGAAGCATGTCCTATACTTGTCCGTGCGCACGGACAAGTATAGGTATTTTCAATGGGGCCGCACGGCGTGTGTTCCAAGCGCTGCGGAACACACGCCGGGCGGCCCCCGTATATTTGCGGGTCCGCAGTAATGCGGGCCCGCAAATATACGTTCGTGTGAATGGACCCTTACTCTTACAAAAATGAATAATCACTAGCACCTAGATGACATTAAATTAGGGTGTTTGGCTACGCAACGATTTTGGGCACAACAAGTCTCTCGTCCATGTATTGCAGTGTAGCAGGCAGCTGCATTGCCACTGCGACAACATGAATCAGAAAAAATCCAACACTGCTAGATTTTTTTTGTTTTTTTGTATCGTGGTCGCAGCAAACATGTGAGTCATGCCGCGACCCCATTAATTTCTATGACTGCCTGCTACACTGCAATACTTGAGCGCATGGCACGGTGTTGCACCCAAAAATTGCCATGTAGCCATACAGGGGTCCTTTGTTGTTGTCGTCTGGCCCTTGGGGAGTTTAGTGCCTTACAGAGGCCCTACAGCTTCATGTGTCACTTTACATGGTCCATTCACATGACAAGCAGCGTCCATGAAGTCCAAGCGAAACACATGGCGCATAAAACTCCCTTGCTCAGCTATTAGCTGTCATATATTTCTAACACTTTTACTGATCAAAATGCCTGTTCTCTGTTTATATATTGTATATGAGCATTTGGAACATAAACCGCTTTTCCTGTCTAGGAACTATCACCATCATCGGAACTAGTCCAAAAATATTAACAGTTTTCTTTGCAAATCTGCTGCACCTCTGTGCATATTTTATATTATTTGCATACTGTCTATTAGTGTACCTACAGCGTAACCTTGCTTTTACTTACTGCCCACTTAGCCCTGGCCGTACTATGCTTTAGTTTCCCATCCAGTGCAGTTATGCAGTTCAGTCCTTTGCTTTGTGCCTTGAATATCGAAACATTAACATATGGCATGTCATAATTATTTGAGTTCAGAGCAACTGTCTGTAAAATAACTGGAGCTTAGTGCCATCATCAAATCATGCTTTCGAACCCCGAGGAAAGCATGCTTCTGTACTGATAATTAGGACCTGCCATCCTGCTTATGTGACGTACTCTGGAATGTGTAAGGAGGACCAGACCTGCGATGATTCACTGCTACTAATCCACTATGTCAGTGCTATCTGTTCTGCAAAACAATATGCCTGTTAAAAGAAACAAAGATTGCAGGTCTCTTAAAGAGACAGTACATCATTTTACAGTAAAGGAAAATATTCTTACGTGAATCGCCAAATCATTTATACACGTCATAATCGAGTTCTGAATTACCCAGCAATGTACAGAAATAAACATACATGGAGTATGTCATTGTTAGGGCTCATGCACACAACCATATTTTCTTTACGTTCCGTTTTTTTGCGGACCGCATGCAGAACCAATTTTTTTTATGGGTCTGCAAAAAACAAACAAGCAGAAGTTACTCAGTGTGCATTACATTTCCGTATGTCTGTTCCACAAAAAATGGAATGTCCTATTATTGTCCGCATTACGGACAAGGATAGGACTGTTCTATTAGGGGTTGGCTGTTCTGCTCCGCAAAATACTTCCCTTTACAGGATGTGCTGGAAATTGAAGTTTCATAATTCACGTGCCATGATGGTGCTTCTTTATGACATCATACTGTAGAGGATATCTTCATGGAACATGCCATCATTTTTTTCTGTTGGATTTCATGTGACTTGTATGAAATCAGAGGCATAGGGAGTTAAACTGTATGGGCAGCAGCTATTCATCCAATCCCATTCCCCAAGATTCTTGTTTGTAAAACAAGACCAAGATCCAGGGATCTAGCTGCTGTCTAGCCTGAGATAACACCTTGAGGCCTAGTTCACACATCAGTGATTGTGAACCAAAACCTGGTGCAGGTGAAAAACACGGACAGTTGACATTCTTTCCATTATACCTTATCTCTCTATATCTGTAGGATCCACTGCTGATTTTGGCTAGCAGTCACTGATGAAATGGACCAAAACACTGATGTGTGAAGTAGGCTTTAGGGTGCCTGCACACAGTGCAGATTTATGTACAGAAAAAGTAAAGAAATCTGGATTAAAACCGCATAACAAATGAATGTAAATCCACATTTATTGCGGTTTTGACACTTGTTTGTGCATTTTTAGAGCCAGTTTAAGGCAGATTTTCATTGAAAAGTGTGAAAAATGTACACAAAAAAGCACATTTCAAAATCCACACAGCAGGTCAATTTCCACACCTAAGATAAAAAACAAATTGTAAGTGAGATTTGTCTAATCCTCTACATTTTGCTGGTACAGTATAAGACCTCATTCTCATTGTCAATGTTTTGGTCAGTGATTTCCATCAGTTGTTTTGAGCCAAAACCAGGTGCGGCTCTAAACACGGAACAGGTTCAGAGCTTTCCCTTATACCTTATGTCTGTGGAGGCTCCAACCCTGGTTTAGGCTCACAGTCACTGATGGCTACAACATATTGATCTGTACCACTACAAAAAATGCTGCACTCTTGCCCCTACCTGGTGCTGCCTGAGGCAATTGCCTCACCTCGCCTCATTGTTGATGCACCTCTGCCTGCTCTGAACTGGGAGAGGAAGGCAGACTGGTGATCAAATGACACAGCTGCCAGTAATGAAAGACTTGAAAATGTATGGATGAGATGGGATGTAACTTATTACACTGCTATAACATTGATTGTTAGCCCGGAAAGTTTAACCCCTTAAGGCCGAAGCTACTTTTACACTTAATGCCGAAGCCACATTTTTAAAATCTGCCATGTGTCACTTTATCAATTCATAACTTTGGGATTCTTTCACCGATTCGACTGATTCCAAGAATGTTTTTTCGTGACACATTGTACTCCACGACAGTGGTAAATTTGAGTCAATATAAATCACCTTTATTTATAAAAAAATCCTAAATTTACAGAAAATTTGGAAAAATTTGCAATTTTCAAACTTTGAATTTCTCTGCTATTAAGGCAGATAGTGATCCCTCACAAAATAGTTATTACTTTACATGTCCCATATGTCTACTTTATGTTGCCATCATTTTGTAGATGTAATTTTATTTTTTGGGGATGTTAGAAGGCTTAGAATTTTAGAATCAATTCTTAAATTTTTTTAGAAATTTTCCAAAACCATTTTTTTAACCCCTTCGCGCCCAGAGCTTTTTTCGGTTCTGCATTTTCGTTTTGCGCTCCCTGCCTTCAAACAGCCATAACGCTTTTATTTTTCTGTTCACATAGCTGTATGAGGGCTTGTTTTTTGCGGGACAAGTTGTACTTTCCAACGCCACCATTTAATATTGCATACGGTGTAGTGGGAAGCGGGAAAAAAATTCCAAACCGGGTGAAATTGCAAAGAAAACGCTATTCCGCTACAGTTCTACGGGTTTCTTATTTACAGCGTTCGATGTGCATTAAAACTGATCCATTACTTTCATTCTACTGGTCAGTACGAATCCGGCAATACCTAATATGTATAGTTTTTCCTGCGTTTTCATAGTGATAAAATAATTAGAAAGTTGCCCTTTTTTTTTTTTTTTTTTTCCTTGTCAAATCTTGACCCCTATAACTTTTTGGTATTTATGTGTACAGAGCTGTATGGGGGCTCATTTTTTGTGGGACGATCTGAAGTTTTTATTGATACCATTCTGGGGTGTGTATGACTTTTTGATCACTTTTTATTTAATTTTTAAAAAAAAAAAAAGCGACAAAAAACGGCAAATCGCCATTTGGACGCTTTTTTCCGCCACACAATTCGCCGTATTGGAATTTTTTTTTATATTTTAAAAGTACGGGCGTTTTTGGTCACGGTGATACCCATGATGTCTATATTTATTGTTATTTAGGTATTTATTTTTTACTTATACGGAAAGGGGGGTGATTTGAACTTTTACATCTTTTTTATTTTTTATATATTTTTTAACATTTTTTTTAAATTTTTTTTTACTATTAGAAAGCTCAAATATGGGCTTATATATTGTGGCTTTTTTTTTTTTCTTTATGAGCAATTCTGGGTTTTATAGACTCAGAAATCCATGAATTGCTCATTTCTTATCCTGGCCTGCCATCTAGTGGCCAGAATAAGAATTGCACTTTGAAAACTGTAATCCTCACCAGCGAGGATTACAGTTTTCATATGGTGTACAGACACCCCGATTGGCCACACGGGGTGTCTGTACACCACCCGGAAGCGAACGCTTCCGGGTTTAGACGCAACTAGATGCCGTGATCACGTGTGATCACGGCATCTAGTCACCCCGGAAGACGCCGCCGATGTAGTAGGTAGCGGCAAGTCTCTGCTGTTAGAAACAGCAGAGACTTGCCGGCCATGACGCCCGCCGCACCCGCGAGCGGGCGCCATGTGCCCGCATCGCCCCAGCGCCGTACATGTACGGCGCTGGGCGCGAAGGGGTTAAGCACCAGTTCAGTTCTGAAGTCACTTTGTGGGGCTAACATAATAGAAACCACCATAAATGACCCCATTTTAGAAACTACACCCCTCAAGGTTTTCAAAACTAATTTTACAAACTGTGTTAACCCTTTATGTATTCCACAAGAATTAAAGGAAAATGGAGATGACATTTCAAAATTTCACTTTTTTTGCAGATTTTCCATTTTAATCAATTTTTTCCTGTAACAAATCAAGGGTTAATAGCAAAAAAAACCTCAAAAATTATTACCCTGATTCTGCGATTTACAGAAACACCCCGCATGTGATTGTAAACTACTGTATGGGCGCATGGCCAAGCGCAGAAGGAAAGGTGCGCCAGACGGTTTTTGGAGGGCGGATTTTGCTGGACTGGTTTTGAGACACCATGTCTCAAAACCAAGCCCCCCCGATGCACCCCTACAGTAGAAACAACCAAAAAGTGCCCATATTTTGGAAACTAAGGGAAAAGGTGACAGTGTTATTGATACTATTTTGGGGAACATATGATTTTTGATCACTTTATATTACACTTTTTGTTAGGCAAGGTAAACAAAAATGGCTGTTCTGGCTGTTTTTTTTTTTGTTTTTTTTTACTGTGTTCACCTGAGGGGTTAACTAATGTGATATTTTTGTAGAGCAGGTTGTTACGAACGTGGCAGTACCTAACATGTATAGTTTTTTTTTTTTATTTAAGTTTTACACAATAATATCATTTTTGAAACAAAAAAAATCATGTTTTAGTGTCTCCATTGTGAGAGCTGTAGTTTTTTTATTTTTTGGGCAATTGTCTCAGGTAGGGGCTCATTTTTTGCGGGAAGAGGTGACGGTTAGATTGGTACTATTTTGGGGGGCATATGCCTTTTTGATCGCTTGGTATTACACTTTTTGTGATGTAAAGTGACAAAAAAATGGCTTTTTTGACCCTGTTTTTATTTTATTTTTTTTACTGTGTTCACCTGAGGGGTTAACTCATGTGATATTTTTGTAGAGCAGGTTGTTACGGACGTGGCGATACCTAACATGTATAGTTTTTTTAATTTATTTAAGTTTTACACAATAATTTCATTTTTGAAACAAAAAAAATCCATGTTTTAGTGTCTCCATTATGAGAGCTGTAGTTTTTTTATTTTTTGGGCGATTGTCTCAGGTAGGGGCTCATTTTTTGCGGGAAGAGGTGACGGTTAGATTGGTACTATTTTGAGGGGCATACGCCTTTTTGATCGCTTGCTATTACACTTTTTGTGATGTAAAGTGACAAAAATAGCTTTTTTTAACCTGTTTTTATTTTTATTTTTTTACGGTGTTCACCTGAGGGGTTAGGACATGTGATATTTTTGTAGAGCAGGTTGTTACAAACGTGGCGATACCTAACATGCTTGGGGTATTTTTTATCTTTTTTTACTAATTTCAAATTTGAGTTTTGGGGGAAAAAGGGATTTTTTTTAACACTTTTTTTTTACACTTTTTTTTATTTTTTTACACTTTTTTTTACACTTTCTTAGACTCAGACCCACTTGGTTCTTGAAGATCCAGTGGGTCTGATTGTTCTATAATACACTACAGTACACTATATAGTGTATTGCAGTGCATTTTCACTCTTTCTAAGCCTTGTCAGGCTCCTGCCTCTAGCAGGAGCCTGATGAGGCTTAGCTTACACCATGGCAACCGAGACGCTTCTGAAAGCGTATGGTTGCCATGGTAACCATCGGGACGCTGCCACAGCAGAGCAGCGTCCCGATGGAAGGGAGAGGGAGCTTCCTCCCTCTCATCTGGCCACACCATCGGCGCTGCCAGCGCCCGATGGGAGAGGGAGGGAGCTCCCTCCCTGTTAACCCCTTCCATACAGCGGTCCCTATGGACCGCGGCATGGAAGGGGTTAAACTGCTGACATCGGTGCCAGCGCCGATGTCAGCAGTTTCAAGCAGAGTATCAGCTGTATGCTGATACTCTGCTTGATAACCGCTCGCCATCCTGAGAAATCATTGCGGGCGGCACTCGCGCCGCAGCCGCCCGCACATCGCCCGCCCGCTATATCTCCCCCCCCACCCACCCATATATATATATATATTATATTGTTAATTTTTTTTAAATTTTTTATTTTACAGTTTATTGCAGCTACGATCGCTGCGATTGGCTAGTCTGAACAGACTAGCCAATCACAGCGATCGCTAGCCCGGGACCGCCCCCATTGGTCCCGGGCTGGTTAGCTGAGACCCCTGGCTGTAAGTAACAGCCGGGGTCTCAGCACTGTCACCATGTCATCAGACATGGTGACAGTTTAATGCCATGACGGCTTATCCCGTCATGGGGCGGCAAGCGGCTCCTGCCCATGACGGGATAAGCCGTCATTTGGCGTTAAGGGGTTAACATCTGTCGTGGGTAAACTGTTACAACTTTTTCTAAGAGATGCTATCTTGGAGTACCTCAATGAAAATAAGCAAATAACTCCATATCAGCATGGCTTCATGAGGGATCGGTCATGTCAAACTAATTTAATTAGTTTCTATGAGGAGGTAAGTTCTAGACTTGACCGCCCCAAATCAATGGATGTCGTATATCTGGACTTCTCCAAAGCATTTGACACTGTACCACATAAAAGGTTAGTATATAAAATGAGAATGCTTGGCCTGGGAGAAAATGTCTGTATGTGGGTAAGTAACTGGCTCAGTGATAGAAAACAGAAGGTGGTTATTAACAGTACACAGTCAGATTGGGTCACTGTCACTAGTGGGGTACCACAGGGGTCAGTGTTGGGCCCTATTCTCTTCAATATATTTATTAATGATCTGGTAGAAGGCTTGCACAGCAAAATATCAATTTTTGCAGATGACACTAAACTGTGTAAAGTAATTAACACAGAAGAGGACAGTGCACTGCTACAGATGGATCTGGATAGACTGGAGGCTTGGGCAGAGAAGTGGCAGATGAGGTGTAACACTGACAAATGTAAGGTTATGCATATAGGAAGGAATAATGCAAGTCACCCGTACATACTGACTGGTAAAACATTGGGTAACACTGACATGGAAAAGGACCTAGGAATTTTAGTGAACAGCAAACTAAGCTGTAGAAACCAGTGTCAGACAGCTGCTGCAAAGGCCAATAAGATAATGGGTTGTATCAAAAGAGGCATAGATGCCCGTGATGAGAACATAGTCCTGCCACTTTACAAATCACTAGTCAGACCACACATGGAGTACTGTGTACAGTTCTGGGCTCCTGTGAACAAGGCAGACATAGCAGAGCTGGAGAGGGTTCAGAGGAGGGCAACTAAAGTAATAACTGGAATGGGTGGACTACAGTACCCAGAAAGATTATCAAAATTAGGCTTATTCACTTTAGAAAAAAGACAACTGAGGGAAGATCTAATAACTATGTATAAATATATCAGGGGTCAGTACAGAGATCTCTCCCATCATCTATTTATCCCTAGGACTGTTACTGTGACGAGGGGACATCCTCTGCGCCTGGAGGAAAGAAGGTTTGTACACAAACATAGAAGAGGATTCTTTACGGTAAGAGCAGTAAGACTATGGAACTCTCTTCCTGAGGAGATGGTGATGGTAAGTTCACTATAAGAGATCAGGAGGGGCCTGGATGTATTTCTGGAGGGTAATAATATTACAGGTTATAGTTACTAGAGATGGGTCGTTGATCCAGGGAGTTATTCTGATTGTCTGATTGGAGTCGGGAAGGAATTTTTTTCCCCTAAAGTGAGGAAAATTGGCTTCTACCTCACAGGGTTTTTTTGCCTTCCTCTGGATCAACTTGTAGGAAAACAGGCCGAACTGGATGGACAGATGTCTTTTTTCGGCCTTATAAACTATGTTACTATGATTATATGTGGAAGTAGTTCATTAACATCAAAGCCATTTTCTTACAGTCTTACAGAAGATTATGAGGCATGTTTGCTCCCTTGACTTTCCCAAATCAATTACATTTAGAGCAATTTCACGCTGTGTGTGACAGCAGAACTAACTGGACTGAACACTGCTCCTGTGACACAAATTCACAGCATTATTATGAATGAAAAAGCTGTGTGTTCCAGCCTGATCACGGCTGTACTGAACTGTAGTGGTGCCATTATGTGAGTACAGTTAAGTACAGATGAGTTTCGGGCAGGAACACACAGCATTATAAATCATGCTGTGCTATGAGTTTGTGTGACATGGAGCATATTTCCCAAAATGATTTCACTTGTGAATTTGCCCAGACATAGTGATCATGTTGTAGATTTGGTTCCTATAAACCTAATATTAATACGCAAAGAGTTTACAAAGTCACTATTTTTGATCGACAGCGATGCCCATTTTATATGCTGGCAACAATTCTGTTTTCCATAAAGATCTGTAAGAGTATGCAGTCTGGAAAGTGTTTATCTATGCAGACTGCTGATGGTACTCATATAACCTCTATCTCAACAGCCAAATCCCTGTCCAAGTTTACATAATTGCATGTACACAGATAATGGTGCTCACTTGATTTATCTTCCGCTCACAACTATTGCTGCTCTAGTGTCTCTTTTAAGATTCATAATGTCTGCTGAAGATGTTATGAGTGCCGGAGAATGGCAGTGCAATCCATACTTACACTGCAATGAACAGATTGCTATTACAAACATATACTTTGCCAATATTTTCATTCATAGCTTTTAGCTGTTCCACGAGCCCGGCTCTCACTGAGCGTACACTTAATAGAGTTCCAATGAGCTGTAACCATTCTCCTTAGATGATGTTTTTTCAAGTGGTTCCCACAGGTTATAATATGATTTATTTAGTATTTCAGCTCGGTGTCTCTGTCAAAGTAGATATAATGCTTTTAGTGTCCCTTAATCTCGTGCGACAGAGAGTGTGATACTGTATTTGAGAACTTTTTATCCTCGTTCTAGTGTTCGGTGGTGGTCTGAGCGCTCGGACCACCACTGATCAAAACTTTTGATATATCTCCATAACATATCAAAAGCTTTCTGAAAACTCAGTCATCCTTTAACTGCACCTGACTCTAAAATCTACATCAGCTTGGACCTGGTGAAGATTTGAGCTATAATTTACACTTTGCCCCTTCCCGTCCCATCCTACTCACAAAACACACATTTTTTTAAAAACTGCCATGCATGGCATAACTGCCATGCATGGCATAAATAGAAGATAACTAACAGTTTTTGCAAATTTTGGCTTCTAAAAGTCACAAAAATCTGACGTGCACCACTTTTCAAGACAAAAATGTCAAACAGCCCTAACTTTTGTAGACCCTCTGCATTCCTGGGACTGTCTGGAAAGAGGAGTAAGAAGGTGTAGCTATTTTTCTGCCGCCCAAGAAAAACATTCCTGTATGGTATATTCACATGCGTTAGATTTGTTGCACAAATTTCTGCAACTGTCCAACTTATCGGAATGTGGCTGAAATAGCATGCTTGCCACCGAAATACCCCCATTCAGATAAATAAAACTAATATTCAATCACAAATACGTCTGCAAGAAATCTGTTGTCTTTGATTGTAGCAGTTGTCTTCCTGGCTGATTATTTCCAGTCATACTTTCAAAATTTAAGGGGTTGTCCAGCCTCTTAAAAATTTCTCCCCAATGTCCCTGAAAGCAATAAAATAGAGAAACATATAATTTTCACTTAATCTCCTGCCATATACCACTGATGCCAGGAATTGGCTGCAGTGCTAATGTGGCATGTCATTGCTGCAGTCAAGTAAACAAATCTTGGTGGGGAGCAGCGCATCAGGGGCACTAGAAATGGTGAAAATTAAGTGGTGAGTATAGGATCTTTTTTTGTTTTATCACATTTATGGAATTTGTGGAGATTTTTAACTAAGGGGTTGTTCACATATCAGTTATTTGATCAGTTATTTCCATCAGTTATTGTCAGCCAAAACCAGGAGTGGACACTAAACAGAGATCAGATATAATGAAAAGATCTGCACCTGTTCAGTGTTTTTGACCCGCACCTGGCTTTGGCTCACAAAAACTGATGGAAATAACTGAACAAATAACTGATATGTGAACAACCCCTAAGCTACACAAAGACAAAAGCGGTAGAGCGGGTGTTGTTGGAGATAGGTGAGCTTGTAGGGTGAGGTTTCTCTTGTGGTTCCACTTTAAATGAAGAAACTTGCATAACAAATTAAGTTCAATTTTACTGAACATGACTGCACATTACAGTGCTCACAAATACAGTGGCACAAATGGTTGTGGTCATTTTAAAGGGGTTGTTCAAGTTTTTGATAATGATGGCCTATCCTCAGGATAGATCATCAATATCAGATCAACAGGGATCCGACTCCTGGCACCCTCGCCCTTGGTGAGCTCTGTGACCTCTTCCAAGGGTAGTGATATCACGTTCATTGGTTGTATGGCCTAGGTGCAACTCAGTCCCATTCAAATGACTGGGGCTGAGCTGCAATACCAAGCAGAGACATTGTCCAATGGATGGCGCTGTGCTTGGTAAGCTTCAATGAGGGCATGGCACTCACAGGAGTGCTACAGTCTCTTCAAACAGGCGCTGATCAGGTGCTGGGAGTCGGACCCCACTGATCAGATATTGATGACCTATCTTCAGGATACGTTATCAATATTAAAAACCCAGAAAATCCCTTTAAGAGGCACAAAACGTGCATGGGCTGGGTTTATCCTATTACAGAACTGACTTTCATATCATATGGCTGGGGCTACACCTAGACTTTTTGTAGCACTTTTAATTGATTTTATTTTTTTAGCTACTGCTGTAGTCCAAAGCAGTAAATTGACTTTTATGCAATTTTGTGCACTGCAGCTGTCACTTGACAGTTAAAATCAGATGAAAGTGCTACAAAAAGTCTAGGTATAGCTCCAACCTGACCAAAACACTGACGTGTGAATTAGGCCTTAGGTTAATGGCTCATTTCCAAAGACAGACAATCGAGACATTCCTAGAAACACTCCTTTTCAATAATTGCTCTGTGTAAAGGTGACACGGATCACCTAAAGATCGAGCAAATGGTTATTCATCGGGTGAGTGCATCACTGGTGCACTCCTAAATCATTATTTCTGGCCAACAGATCGTGTTGTCTAAACTGGGATCTGCTGCCCAGAAACAATGATACTCTATAGGGAAGAGTGATCGAAGAAGTGATCCCTCATACTCATACAGTGGAGATGATTGCCGCATGTAAATGCAGCTCTCACCTCCTCTGGCAATTATTGGGATGAACGTTTCCTTCCAAATAATACCCCCTGTGTTGGCCCGTGTAAAAGGACATTGAGGCTACACCTAGACTTTTACACTACAAATGGATGTCACACTACATAAAATGTCAGTGAAATTGCTGTCCATACAAAATGCACTGAATAGCTTGAAAATCGCTTCCAAATCACTGCAGCCAAGTGAGTAGCTAGAGCGATCTAATCTCTAGTGATAAAGCAGTGATTTCACAGTAATTTTATTGGCAAGAGATTTTCATGTTTCACTCTATGGAGAAAAAAGTAGCCCGGAAATTGTTCTGAAATTCTGCCGTGTAGTGGATAAAAAGAATCGCTAGTTACTCTCTTGTCTGCAGCAATTTCAGAGTACGTAATCTCCAGAGCAATTTTACTGCAATTGTTTTTAGTGTGACAAAAAAATCTGTGTAGCCTCGGCCTTAGTTTAATGAGATCACATTCATTATATACGATAAAATAAATGGATCTCAATATTTTACATTTACACTATAGGGCCTGATATGATTAGAATTTCATTAACAAGCTATTAACCACACGATGAAAACTGCAGCCGTCATCAGTGCTTGTACAGGGTATCCGAAGAAGAGGAAGGTCGGATGTGAACAATGAAATCCACCTATGGGAATAAAAAAAGCTAATGTGACTGCCATTAATATATGGAAGATAATGGACTGAGCTTAGAGATGATGGAGTCATCATTATCATACATAAGGAACAGAGTGGTCCTATGTATTGTACAAGTTATTTCTGCCCATTATGCAGATTATTTATTACAAATTTTTAATGTCATTACCACTAAACTATTTGTAGAAATTCTGTTCTGACAATGTAATTTTACTTATCTTTATGACCCTTTTACTACTTGAGGCAGGCCTGCTGTATGTGGGGCCACAGGTAATATACTGAATGTGGACAAGGTGGTAATAAGCTTAAAGCATACTCGAGTTTTCAAAAAAAGTTTGTACAAAGAAGCATAAGCGTTATGCAATCATAACTGTGAAGGTTGTAATGCAAAGAAACGTTATTTGTAGTGGCTCACCACTACAATGCCTGGATCCACAGGCATATGTACAAGAATATAACTACTATAATACTGCCTCCTATGTACAAGAATATAACTACTATAATACTGCCTCCTATGTACAAGAATATAACTACTATAATACTGCCTCCTATGTACAAGAATATAACTGCTATAATACTGCCTCCTATGTACAAGAATATAACTACTATAATACTGCCTCCTATGTACAAAAATATAACTACTATAATACTGCTCCTATGTACAAGAATATAACTACTATAATACTGCCTCCTATGTACAAAAATATAACTACTATAATACTGCTCCTATGTACAAGAATATAACTACTATAATACTGCCTCCTATGTGCAAGAATATAACTACTATAATACTGCCTCCTATGTACAAGAATATAACTACTATAATACTGCCTCCTATGTACAAGAATATAACTACTATAATACTGCCTCCTATGTACAAGAATATAACTACTATAATGCAAAGAAACGTTATTTGTAGTGGCTCACCACTTCGTAATTATGGATTAGAGGTGCAAATTGCTTAGTATACAAGTGAAGGTACATCTTTTTTGGGCTTCTCTAATCTCTTTTTCAGCCTAATTATTCCCCTCTTCAGCTGGACAGCTAGATGCATTTCTCTTACAAGCCAGGGCCATCTCTCTCATGTGGAATCTGCCAGCACTGTACTGCTGGGAGATTCCAGCAGCCCTTTCCTCCACTTCCCACTAGGCTCAGGAGCTCAGCTAGCTCTGACATGCCCCTGTTATCAGGAACAGATATTGCATGACAACAGGCAGTGAACTGTAATTTAGGTGGAAGTAAGACCCATAGTGGCCATGACTTTACAGTTTTTTTTTTCAGGTAGATGCAGGTATATTTTTTTAATGAAGTGATTTTAGACCTTTTTCATTTACACCATTCTCTATTAAATGAAATGAAATTGTGTGAAAGTGATTCTTGAACCCTATACTTACCAATATTTGAGTTGGTAAAATCAGGACATATAAGCCCCGCCCTGGCAATGACCTAAAACCACCCAGGAATGCCCACTTGTGGGTGGGGTTTGCATTATCCCTGCCCATTTTCTTGCCAGCAAAGTCTGAATTTGTCAGGACTAACAAATTCGGGACAGTTGGCAGCTATGGAACACTAAACATAGACATGAATGCTAAAAGTTAGTAGAATATATTGGAATATAGTTCCACTCACGGTTTGTCAGTCTCCAGCATTTTCTGCACGATCCTAACACAAACAGTCTTGTAGAAATTCTGCAGAGAACAGAAGGATTACTTTCCTGTCAATCTCTTCCATATCTGGTTTTGCAAAGAAGGGCTCATTGGGGTTGTAACATGGCTTCTTTCTTCCTAGCAATGTGCTAATGTCAGCTGCACCTAACTACCCTATTCATAGTTTTATCCATGCCCCCGTTACTCCATAAATGTAAATCTTGCGCCTGCGCCGTGCTGTTCAGTATTCAGCGCAGGCGCAGTAAGGAAGTCGGCAGTCAGTGAGCGTCCTTCCTTAATTTATTTAGTCCAAGATTACATAAAATGTAAGAAATTCTCCTGTTGTTGCCAGGGTTTATACGATAAATCCAGATGTATGTACTCATGAGACAAAGTTTCTGTTGTACAGAGGAGACCTTTATTAAGTCATATTGTGTAAGAATATGCTATAATAGTAAGTATACGGAGATTTAACCTAAAATATAAATCCTATAAGGCAGTCCTGTAGAAGATAAAGGGATACTGAAGTTATCCAGTAAGGAGTAAATCCTGTATTAGACAGTCAGATCAGCAAGCAATTGTTGGAAGGGAAGTGTTCCCCTTCCAGCAATTGCTTGCTAGCTAGCTGAGGAGACCACTGCTATTACATGCAACGATCTCCTCAGAAGCATGGGGAGGAGCGAACACTATACCCAGGGGCGGTCTTGGCATTTCTGGGGCCCTAAGCGAAGTTATGTCCGGGGGCCCCCCCCCCCATGACTTGTCACACCCCTGATAACACACCCTCTGATGACACGCCCCCCCAATGACACGCCCCCCACACATCAAAGACTTTTTTAACAATAAAATACTGTCAAACAATTAACAATTAACTCACTGTTAAACAATGAAAGAATGTGTTTTTTACACACTTATCGTATATCACTCTCCTATCTGGGGGTGAAGGTTGCCCACAGCCTATGGCGTTTCCCAGACTCCCAGCTCTCTATTGGCTGGGCTGGGACACGTGCTGGAGCCTGGGACACTGACACGCAGCCGCAGAGTTTGTGTTCTGCTGTGCAGATCGGCCTCTCTGCGGCTGCGTGAGCTTCCTGCTACACTTCTGGACTTGAGAGTGAGCGGGTGCGGTGTGCGCGCAGCCGCAGTGAGGCTGGTCCACGGGCCGCAGCGGACAAATGCAGTAAGTGACAGCTGGGCGGGCGGTCTTGGGCACCGGCATACAAGCGGAGCGTGGGGGCCCCCTTGGACGTTGGGGGCCCTATGCAAATGCATAGGATGCGTGGTGCCCAAGACCGCCCCTGACTATACCATCGCTTGTCCCCATACTGTCTAGTGGTTTGCCGGTGGCAGATTGCTATTGGACAGCACAATCTGTTGCCGGCAAGTGCTGATTTTTAAGCATGCTTATTTTCAAGTTTGCTCATTCATCGGTCATTCAGCGGCAATATTATACTGCAAATTATCACTAATGAGCGTTCATGCTAACACTTTTTAGCGAATATCGGCTGAAAAATTGGCCAGTGTAATACAGCCTTAAAGCTGGCCATAGACCTTATTTTTTTGTCAGCCGAGTCAGGGAGTCGGGAGAGGTAGCTCTTTAGCTGCCCATACTCTTTCAATAGCTGTCGGCCAAATAAACTTTTGGCCAACAGCTTTTGAATGTGTATGAGCAGCTAAAGAGTAGTAGTTTGAGAATCATGTAACCAGAGAAAACTTGATGCATCTAATACACATAGGGAAATGCAACATAATGAGAAATACAGTAGCTATAGTATGTTAGAAATGGATGAGAAGCCTGGTCTGGAAGTAGGGGAGAAAGAGAATTGCAGCCACTGCAGGATGCTGGACTAGTAGAGAGAGTGAACTGCCTGATCTATTTTCCTGAGTTCTGTGCCTGTTCCGTCTTGCCAAGTTTCTGCACATGGATCTGCTGTGTCTGAACTGTCTCTTAAAGTCTGTTCTGTGGATTTTGCATGTTCTTTTCCTATTTTTTCAGTCTGGTTCTGCCTGGTTCTGTCCATGATCTTGCTTGTGCTTCCAGTGCCTTGCACTTGAAATTCTGACCTGTTATGTCACCTGTCACCTACACCAGGACTATTCTAAGAGGTAGCGGCTTGGTGGCTCAACTGCAGAGAAATCCAGATCCCTGTATAAAGTTTAAAGGATGAAAACCAAGGGACTGCCAGGACAACACCCTTAGGTCTAGCCCAACATTAAACCAGTTAGTTGTCACAGTGGTTCCACAACCATTGTCTGTAACACCTTTATCCATATACATTAAAGGGGTTTTCTGAGATTTTGATACTGATCAGAATTCAGGACCCCCGATGATCAGCTGTTTGAGAGGGAACCAGCACCTCTGAGCACCATGGCCTTCTTGCAGCTTACCAAGTACAGCACAGTTTTAGATTCATATAACTAGAGAAAACTAGGTGCATCTAATATACATGTAGGGAAGTCCATGCAATAGTATAATGAGAAATAGTTATAGTATGTTAGAAATGCAGAGAAAAACCTGGTCTGGAACTAGAGGAAACGCAACCACTGCTGGATGTTGGATAAGAAGAGAGAGTAGGAGCCTTTGAGAAGCTCTCTGGATACATACCCTGCAAACAATGGAAATAGATATAGGTCTGTATGACTGAAATTTCAACTCATTGCCAGATTGTATAAAATAAGTCCAGATATGCTTATAACAGGTGAATTTCCTAAATTTGATGTAACTTGTACTAAATAAATTACCAAGTGAAGTATGCCCTGGATTTGTGTATACCTAACATTTGGGATTGAAGAATTCTTCCAGGTGGCACCTCCCCTAATAATGGAGCCAGATTCCACATGTTCCCGATTATGTTCCTGGAAGGGGGCCATGCCTTATCAGAGGGATGGGAAGCGAATCAGGCCTCTGGCTAGGCATTCAGTGGCCTAGGTGAAGGATTTAAATCAGGCACTGGCTCTTTGTCAGTGCCTGTGATTTGGTATGTGTCCAGGCTCCTTTTTATGGTGCTTTATGATAATCCCCTAGTCTTCATTAGATTTCCTCAGTGTACTGACTTTAGCTTGGCTCCTGAATAACCCCTTGTCTGCTGATTTGACTTCTACTCAATCTCCTAATTTTCATACTTCTGTTTTCCTGTTTAGTCATCCGGTAAAGGTCTGCTACCTGTGAGCTTGCACTGGTTTTCTGTTGCCTTAGTCCCCAGATATAATCTGAGTCCCAAGCAGCCAAGTCTATTCAGGCCTTGCAGCGTGCTCTGGTGAATACCTAGGGGTTGCCTTAAATATACTGATCAGAGGGATGTTGGAAGATTGGTAGCAGTCCTGAACATGGAAATTCCCAGTAAAGCACCTAGAAGTGTTTAGAATTGGGTAATGCTTGTGTTAGAACTACCTTATTCACACTTAACAAATTTAAGTGTGTTTTCAAGATTCAAAAAAATCAATAGGATCAATTTTTAAGAATTTGAAAAATAAAAAATGTCTAATATACTTACTGTTAAAATTTGTCTCTAGTCCCAGGAAACATGTGGAGAGGATGTATAATATAATTAGTGTCCCCTAACCCTCATAACTAATTTAAGCCTTTAATGAGACAAATGCAAGAGCTAATTTAAGACAAAAAGCACAAACGTTTTCCTTAATTATTTAACAGTTGACTATTTCTTGCACTCCAAGGTTGCTGCGTAGTTCTTGCCACATACTGTACTCCTTGACCTAACATCCCAGGAAAAGCATTGACCACCTATCCTATAAATCAGTGGTGCACAACCTTCTTTGGTCTAAGCGCCACATTGTCACATCACCGCAAATAAAAAAATGATGATATTACACAAGCCAATGCAAAGTGAATGGGAGGAATGGTCACTATCACAATCATTCTTCCTTCATTTAGTTATACTGATTACATAGGAAGCTGTGCTGACAATAATTGTACGTTTCATCCTGATAAAATATTCCAATCATCCAACAAATGAGTGATTGATTATTTATCAGCTGATCAGTGATTGTAAGCCAAACCTAGGATTGGAGCCTCCACAGACATAAGGTATAAGGGAAAGATCTGCTCCTCTTCTGTGTTTAGAGCCGCACCTGGTTTTGGCTGAAAATCACAGATGGAAATCACTGACTGAACACTGTGTGAATCAGGCATTATACTTACCTTCTCCTACCTGCCAGTGCATGAGCATGGTCACATGCACCTCTCCAGCCAATAACTGGCTTCAGCAGTGATGTGGCCACAAGCAGCGTGTCAATGCTGAAGCCAATGTGACCATGCCCATGCACTGCCAGGTGTAAGCAGCGCAGGGACCGGAAGATGGAGGCAGTGGGGGCAGTGCAGTAAGTATGAATTTTCCATTTCAGGGGCCCTGCTGCAGGAACTTGATTTGGGCAGAAATACAGCTGATCGAATGACCATTGCTCTGGGGGCTGCATGTGGGTTGTGCGCCCCTGGTTTAGACCATACACAGGCCCAACAAGAATTGGAAAACAGAGCAAATTTTTGACAGAAGTATATATTTTTTTATTTTGTTATTTCTTACAGGTGGTGACTTTGACCAAATCAAGAAGGTGACATTTGCAAGCAACTCCCTATACCTAGTATCCCACAGGCTCTCTGCTGCATAAAAGGACAGTGGTATTATAAGTTGTCAGTTTGGAGATCTTATCACATATGATAGTTATTGCTTATACACCCATGGTACATAACATGTACCTCACTATTAGAGATGAGCAAAGCAACTTCGTATGCTACATCTGAAGTCGCTTCACTAAAAAACTTGTTACAATACTATCTCCATACAGTATTAGAATTAAAAAGTATGGGCTCCGATGAGTCGAAGTCAGTTATTTACGAAGTTGTGCAAGACTGCATTGAATAACTTTGGTAATTGATTATTAGAGTGAAAAACCATGTAAATATTTAAGGATGGGTCATCAATATCTGATTGGTGGGGGTCCAACACCCAGGATCCCCGCCGATCAGCTGTTTAAGAAGGCACTGGCGCTCCTGTGAGTAGTATAGCGGCTGTGCTTGGTATTGCTTCAATGGGGCTGAACGAGATACCAGGCACAGCCGCTATACAATGTACAACGCTGTTCTTGGTAAGCTGAAAGAAGGCTGCACACTTACTGGTGTGTCAGTGCCTTTTCAAACAGCTGATCAGAAGGGGTTCCAGGTGTCGGACCCCCACTGATCAGATACTGATGACCTATTCTGAGGATAGGTCATCAGTATCAAACTCTTGGAAAAACCCCTGTAACAAATATATAGCTCATTAGAGACAGTGCCTGAAAGGGGGAAAACTGGTGAAAATACAGGATAGATATAATGACCAGATATAGTGCTACTCATGTACACATGCAGCTTATTCTGGAAATTCACTTGAAATGAAATGTATGCTTTAAAGACATTGTCCAGGATTTTGCTATCGATGACCAATAACTGATCAGTGGGGATCCGACCTTCTTCATCCCCTGCTGATCAGCTGTATTGTTGTGGATACAGTGCCGGAAGTAGGAGCCAAACTACATGGTCTTAGTAAATTTTGTGGTGGATGAATGTGGTAACTGCAGAGCTGCTCCCACTGAAGTGAACGGGAGGAGCGCTGCAGTTACCAGCGTAGTCCACAAGACAATGGACGGAGCTTTGCAATTCCTGCATTTACTTCCAATGCCAAAGCTACAACAAAAACAGCTCATAGGCAGGGGTGTCAGGAGTTGGACCACCACCAATCTGATATTGATAACCTACCTTTATGGTAGGCCAATAGGCCATCAATATCAAAATCCTGGATAAGTTATTTAAACTATGTAGACAATGCCATACTATAAAGAGTCATCATACTTTATCACAATTTCATTTCATTTAATAGACAGTAGTGTAACTATCAAATTTCTAAAACACTTCATTTAAAAAATATGACTGCATCCATCTGAAAAAAGCTGTAAAGTCATGGCCACTAGGGGTCTCACTTCCAGTTGCAGTCCACTCTCTGTTGTCAGATAAGATCCCTCCCTGGTATTCAGACTGCTGAGAGGAAATGGGGGGAGGGGTGTCTGAGCTAGCTGAGATCCTCAGCCTGATAAAACAACTGCTTCTACACTGCTTCTGAACATGACAGGAGCCTCCTCCCTTTCTGTATGATTTAGACATTTTTGATTTAGGCCCTCTGGGCCCCCTGGCTTGGGGGCCCGGTCGCAACTGCGACCCCTGTAGCTACGCCACTGCCATCAGTGAATCCTATCCCTTTTTCAGCTGCACTATGAATGCCTACATGAGAAGCTCACAGATTACATAACATGATTTTTTTTTAATTTGGTCCAAAAAACACTATTCACTCCTCCTCTTGTGCATGTATCTCAATGTTCTTCATTGCTTCTTGATCCAGGAAAGAACAAATACAGTAGGAATAATGTCTAGTACACTGATAACACATTGTCTCTTCATTTCACTTTCTCCATGTATCTTGTATGCCCTTTATCCAGCAAGAACTAGAGATGATCAAACTTAAAACACAGAGCCGAATAAAGACTAAGGGGGTCATTTATTAAGACCAGCGTTTTAGATGCTGGTCTTAACACCACTGACGGTGGCTGCGCCTAAGCTATGTAGAGGCGCTGGCCTGTACATAACTTAGGCGTATCCACCACCTATCTAAATCTACACCATCTCCCTTGCTGGTATAGATTTAGACCATTTTCTATGCCTAGACCTGGCGTGAACGGGGAAAAGTGGCATATATCTGTTAGCAAATGACCCCCTAAATTGTTATAACTAGGAAGAATTACAATATACATTTAATTCTTAGCACATGTCCCCGAAGTGAATATGGTTTTATGTAACATAAAGTGCAGCATGTGTTTCTCCTTGGAAAATACGGTGATGTCTTGGACTTATCCGCAGGTTAGAAACAAATGCTCCTCATTATTCCCTGATTAAAAGAGAATAATTTTTTAATCTAGCAGATCTATTTACCAGGACTGCTGGACAAAGCCCAATAAATGTTGGTTAAATTGCTTCCAAATGTTTGGCGATATACTATGGACGTTTTCTGTGTAAGGTCACTTTTCTCCCTGATTCTTGATTTGAATGGAGCTGTGTGCCGTGGGATAAATACATGGTATTTTTTACTTTCTTCATGTCCTGATTATCACTGACCACTGTGATTTCAAGAGACCAGGGACACTCAGAAGTACTCCATCCCCCCCAGATTATGACTCATTAAATTAAGCCATTTCTTCATGCAGCCCTGTGCATGTGCTGGTTATTTTCTTTTGTCATCTGACTTTCAGACTGGTTACTGATCTCCTTTGATATACTGTATATGACATCGTAACAAAACTAAACCTTTAATCAGAATGATGAGGCTTGTAAATGTACGCCACTGTCAGATGGCCGGCTAGGGCTGGAGTACAGCGGATGTGTACACGCAGGTCAGATGGAATGAATGGGTTTATGACATACCATCACAAGCCATTGGCGAATTAACCCCAAATCCCAGCAGAATGCTATCCATGCAGATGCGTCATTTAAAAGACTAATGCTATCCTGTATCATTAACATTTCAAAAGGAGAACATTAGTGCACACTGCACAGGCTATAACTACAATGCTACTGTCATGCTGGTATTAGCTTACAACACAGCACATTTCTATCAAGTCCTATTCCACCAAACAATTTTCTGAAAAGGCCTATTTGATGCCAATAAAGATCATTTATATCCCACAGAGCATATTTAAAGAGCACCTTTCACCACTCCTGACATGCCTATTTTAATAGCTTCATGCATTCCCCATGTAATAACAATTCTGGAGCATCTATTCTTATGGCTCTATGTTGTGCCATTCCTTTATTATTTGCACTAGAAGTTGTGAATGAATTGCTATTTGCCTTCAGTAAAGGAACAGAGGGGAGGTAACCAGTTGGGGGTGTGTACCTGCACAGACTCACTCTATCCAATCAGTGCTGCCATGTTCAGTCTGTGCAGGTACACACCCCCAACTGGTTACCTCCCCTCTGTTCCTTTAACTTCTAGTGCAAATAATAAAGGAGTGGCACAACATACAGACATAAGGATAGATGTTCCAGAATTGTTGTTACATGGGGAATGCACGAAGCTATTAAAACAGTAATGTCAGGCACAGTGAAAGGTCCTCTTTAATGCACAGACAATACACTGAAAATGAGTGCAAATGTGCCTACTGAAAGCGTTTAATGACATTGTCTATACTTTCATATTATGCCATCCAAGGACATGTATTTGCAGTACCACTACCACTTTAAATCTCTAGGGTTCCATGAAGCATTGTATTTTCCCAGTACAATACCATAGGCACGCTGGCATTTACCTCTACAATAAAGCCTCTACAATAAAGTCATTGTTGCTTTAATGGAACCAAATGATCAGAGGCAACTGGTTTGAATCATTAAAGGGGATTTCCAGTTTGCATAAAAAAATACCTGTAAGTATGTAATGTATTTAACTTTAACTTTTAACTTTATTGTTCCTATCTTCTGTTCTGGGCTGTGGCCACATGACCATGTCCATACCGCTCCTTATTTCCTGTTATGTTATGTCCATGGGCATGTCAAAGCAGCAACAATAGCAATTATAGGGGAGTCTCTATGTAACTAACTGGGTGGGAGGAGCTATAAACTAGCTAAGTGTTAGGGACAGTGATAGGGGAGTGTTTATGTAACTGCCTGGGTGGGAGGAGCTATAAACTAGCTGGGTGTTGTTAGGGGCAGTGATAGAGGAGTGTCTATGTAACTAGCTGGGTGGGAGGAGCTATAAACTAGCTGGGTATTGTTAGAGGCAGTGATAGGGGAGTGTCTATGTAACTAGCTGGGTGGGAGGGGCTATAAACTAGCTGGGTGTTAGGGGCAGTGATAGGGGAGAGTCTATGTAACTAGCTGGTGGGAGGAGCTATAAACTAGCTGGGTGTTTTTAGGAGCAGTGTGAGGGGAGTGTCACTATATGGGTGGGAGGAGCTATAAACTAGCTGGATGTTAGGGGCAGTTATAGGGGCATCTTATGCAACAGGCACAGCAATTCCATTCATTTCTATGGGATCACTGCTTCTCAGCGAATCTGGCTGGAACAACTGTTGCGTGATCAGTGTCGACATGTAGCCATACCCTAATCCCCGCACGTCTTGCACATGTAGGCACTGTGGCTGCACCTGTTTAGAAACCATTTTGGTAGATTCTGGTATGGGAGCATTGTGTCTGGCTCTGACAATGTGGTAGAAGCTGTTAAAGGGACACTACATCATTGCTTTCTCCACTCCAAAAGTTGACACGTGTGATTTTCCTACAATTGGTCACTAATTAGATGCAGAAGCAACTGGGCTGAGCATGGCTAGAACAGGCAAAAAACACAGAATAAGAATGAGTCAGGCCACTTTCACATAACAGTACAGATGTAGCTACTGTTATCTTGACATGTTTAACTCGTTAATAAAAACACATTACAGTCATACAACAAATCAAATTAAAGTGACCATCCTGGCGCAGCAGGTGTCAAAATAACATTGGCTACATCTGTATGGTATGTATGTATGTTTGTCAGTAGTTTGCATCTATATTTGTAATTTTTTTCTTTAAAGGGTTTCTGTCATCAGAATTTAGCCTACAAAACCGAGTGTCATTTGCAAATCGCAAATGACACCTGATGACAGAAAGCCTTCTTTTATAGAAATCTGTACAGTACTTTTTGTTAAAATAGCGTTTTTATAATATGCTAATTAGGCCCCCTAGGTGCAGTAGGCGTGAACCCTGCACCTAGGAGCGGCCGTAATAACGCCCCTTACCCCTCCTCCCTTGCGTTGATTGACAGGGCCGGGCAGCCATCTCTTTCGTCTCCCGGCCCTGTACGATCGCGAAATCCCGCGCCTGCGCATTGCGATAAGCAATCCGCGCATGCGCATTGATGAAGCCGGGACCCGGGCGGCCGCCGGCTCTCAACGTGCGTGCACAGATTGCTTATCGCAATGCGCAGGCGCGGGAGTTCGCGATCGTACAGGGCCGGGAGACGAAAGAGATGGCTGCCCGGCCCTGTCAATCAACGCAAGGGAGGAGGGGTAAGGGGCGTTATTACGACCGCTCCTAGGTGCAGGGTTCACGCCTACTGCACCTAGGGGGCCTAATTAGCATATTATAAAAACGCTATTTTAACAAAAAGTACTGTACAGATTTCTATAAAAGAAGGCTTTCTGTCATCAGGTGTCATTTGCGATTTGCAAATGACACTCGGTTTTGTAGGCTAAATTCTGATGACAGAAACCCTTTAAAGGTGTTTATGAGGTTTTAGAAAAGGGAGAAAAACAGATAATTTCTCGATTTGTTGCCCTAACTGACCTTGTATTATGAGTCGACTTTTGGGTCCTTCTAGAAAAAAGCTTATGAACTCTTAAAGAGTCACTGTACTTTCCCACAATTTAATTTAATGGTGTAATTAAATGGTGTAACTAGCAAATTTCTAAATCACTTCATTAAAAAATGTGCAGGCATCCACCTAAAAAAAAACTGTAAAATCATGGCCACTAGGGGTCTCACTTCCACCTAAGTTGTTGTGCACTATCTGTAGTCAGGCAAGATCCATCCCTGGTAACAGAGACACAGAAGACGACTGAGAGGAAGTGGGGACGCGTCAGAGCTAGTTGAGATCCTCAACCTGATAAAACAACTGCTTATACACTGCTTCTGAACATGACAGGAGCATCCTGCCTTTCTGTAAGCGTTATTTATTCCTCTTTATCTGTTCTATGAGCTCCAGAGCTAAAAACAAACATAGTGAGAAGTAAGAGAAAGGATATCACAGTAGTACAGAAGGGAGACACAACCTTCTTCTGAGTGAAATGCATCTAGCTCTGCAGCTGAAACCCATTGACAACGATGAGAGCCAGTTTCTGCTTAGTTTTCAGAATAGAAATGTGCACCCAAAATTCAGCATGTAAATGAGACCTTAGGGGTACAGTAGCTGTCACCAGTGCCTAGCATTTATACAGAACAGAACCTGAGACCTATAGCAATGGTTTTGCAATGGTCCTCTCCCCTGTATAGTCACCAGTGGCTAGGTCTGTTGTTAAGAACTGTCCAATAGTAGGATTTGCTGTTAGATCTGCGGTCCGTGCTTGCCTCCTTCCTGCTATCCTCCATGAGCGTGGATGCTGTGCTACTCACCACACCATCTGGTATCCCAGTCGTTGGTGTCCTTTTCATCCTGTCGCCTCCATACTCCTGCCTGATGTACCCCTAGGGTGTGTTTTCACCTGCAGCTTCTTGAAGGGCCAGTGTGCGCATTCCCAAATCCCTCCCCAGACAATTGGTGAAGGTCCCTGGGTATCTTAGGCAACTTCACCAGACAGAAAGTGCCTGAGCTTTAGGTTACCTGGTGACAGGAAAAGGAGTTTGATAGTCTAGCACTATTCTGATTTACCTGTGTTTATCCTGCTTTTTTCCTGCCTGTGTTCCTGCTATGCTCCAAATTCTGTTTCCATCCTGTCTGTGTGTTCCGGCACTTTCAAGTCCAAGTTCAGTTTGTATTTAAGTTAACCCAGTCTGTCTTCTCTGTCTATGCTCCAGTCAAGTTCCCAGCCTTCCAGCTTTGTGTGTGCCTCATCACTATCCCACCCATAAGTTCTTACTGTATCAACATTAACTGTGTGCTGCCTTGATCACTAAAACCAACATTCAAGCCTCGGTGCCTGTTCAGACAGTACCTGCAATTTTCTTGCATTTTTTGGTGTGTTTTCCGTATCCAGAGCTCCAGTGCTTGCATAGGAGTCTCTGACCCCAGTGGTTCAGTTATAAGTCACAGAACCCCATCTAAAACATAACTTTTAATGTCATCCGATAAAAATATAGTGCCACAAAACACAGAAAAGATATCACAAACAACATGCAAGGGGTAGGTAAACTAACAACAAATACTAGGGATGCGAAATGATGGTTTGGGCGAGAAAGAAACTGTCCCTGAAGCTAACCCTAGCAAACTAGGCGGCCCTGCCTAGAAACGGAATAGCCACCCCGATAGGGGCGATCCCGTCTCCCGAACCTCCTAGAATCCCTAGTGAGGTCCTGACACAGGATAGTGCCCAAACACCACTTCTATAACACCACAGGTGAACAAACAAATCATCAATTGTCCGTCTGATAAGTCACATCAATTGTCAATGGTCTGCATCAGATAGAGGTCAAAAGGTGATCAAAAGTAATAGTTTGCTGGAAACAACCTTAATATACTCATGGATCACGATACAACGATCCCAAACGATCAATACTAAACCCGACGCGTTTCACTGACCAACAACAGGTTCAGATCATCAGGGGAAATATTACCAATGATAGACCAGCATAGAAAAATAAGATTACCAAAAGAAAATATTATTTCAAATATATATATAATGAGGCTGGAACCCAATAATGAAGTACGCATGAGGTATATCCGCATAAATGGTCCCCTTAAATGAAAAACCAGTAGTAACTAAAGGGACTACCTATTGCGTCACCACAGAGAGGTCCTCATATGTTGAGATTGTAACACACCTAAAAAGTACAGGGTAGATAAATATCCCGAGGACCTACCTAAATACCAAGATAATCTTGTAATAATATCGATGAATTGATTACATTACAGGTGTCATGAGTCCCAGCTGAGGCCTCATTGCAAAAAACAAATGAGGCCAACAATCAAAAAGCAGGATACTACTTGCGTGACCAGGTAAGGTTAATGATGCCCAATGTCAGGCCAGACGGACGGGGCTTCGATATCCTGCCCATCTCATCAGAATTGTAGCGTGTAGTTGGCCCCAGTGGTTCAGTTGCCAACTACACCAGGACTATCCTAGGAGGTAGTGGTCTGGTTGTTAACCCACAGCGAAATCCAGATCCATGTACAAGGATTAAAGAGTGAATACTGGGGAAGCACCAGACTAACAACATTAGGGCTAGCTGTACACCAAACCAGTAAGTAGGCACAGCGGTTTCACACTCGCTGATCCGTAACATTTGCATATTATAATTGTGGGAAATTGTGTCCTCACTGGAACCTGTCACTTAATTGGGAAAGATGTCTACATATAAAGATGAATGTGTGTAATGAGTTCTTCAAATATCATAGCAATTTATTTTAAAATCTGTTGATTATATGTTATTTTTTCCAGTGTTTGCATGAAGCTTTTTCGACTCCAGGTAACCGATAATTTGAGGTAATAAACTAATGCATTATTTTAGTTTAGGCTTGTTCAGTTACATAGTTAGTGTTACATATGGGAGTAGACAGTGACCACAGAATGAATGGGATTGATAAAAGCAGGGCATGAGTCACAAGTGAACGCTCTGCATGTACAATCTAGAGACATACTTTACATTTATATCCATATTTCTTTACTGGAAAATGTGTGTAATAAGTGTATGTTTTCAGTAATAAGTGCTTTTCTTTTGAGCAGTGACGTTGCATAAACGTACAAAGTAACTGATCGCATACACATTGGCCTACATAAATTACTATTGTGGCCACGCCTCAATTCTGACTTATTCAAGCATTCTGGCGTTAGATATTTATGAAGCTAGTATGCCAAAAAGAATAATCCATTGTGCCTCCCCAACAGAAGGGGTGTGGCTTAGTGGGAAAGAGGAGTGCTATAAAATGCCACCTTTTGCACCAAAATTTTGGCACTTAATTCTATTGTAAAGTAAGCCAACTGAGGCTACTTTCACACTTGTGTTGTTGTTTTCCGGTATTGAGATCCGTCAGAGGATCTCAGTGCCGGAAAAAAAACATTTCTGTTTAGTCCTCATGAATACTGAATTAAAAGAGATCTGTTCAGGATGTCTACCATTCCCGCAGCATTGAAAAAAAAAAAAAAACGATCTGGAACTGAAAACAATGTAATGGTGACGAATCCGTTTTTATAGCAGCTTAAAAAAAAGGATCTGTCACCCATTGACTTTCAATGTATTTAGTGATCCGTTTTGATTTCACACAACTGCAACTTTAAGGAACGGATGCATCCTGATGTGCAAAATCAAAACAGATCCGTTTTAATCAAAACAAATCTGTTTGAATTAATAACGCAAGTGTGAAAGTAGCCTTAGTAGTAGTGGTATAAAGTTAGAAAAAAGTGTCTATCCCTGCACCAAATTTATCGACCAGCATGGGCAACTTTGATAAATTTGATGGATTTTAAATCTGAAGTGTACAGTAAATCTGGCCCATTGGTTTAAAAGGATTTTAGTCTATTGTTCCTTACAGAATAGCTATGGGCTTTTCTTTTCCATAAAAACCCAATTCACAATGGCCAACATGGTGGCTCAGTGGTCAGCACTGGTGTCTTTCAGCAATGGGGTCCAAGGACAACATCTGCATAGAGTTTGTATGTTCTCCCTGTGTTTGCGTGGGTTTCCTCCATGTACTCCGATTTCCGACCACACTCCAAAAACATATTGATAGGGAACTTAGACTGTGAGCCCCATTGGGGACACCTTGTGAGTAAAGCGCTCCGGAATATAGAAGTGCTACAAGTGAACCTAATTAAATTAGAATATCATCAAAAAGTTGTTGTTTTTTTCAGTAATTCAACTCAATATATTATATAGAGTCATTACAAACAGAGTGAACTTTTTCAAGTGTTTATTTATGTTAATGTTGATGATTATGGCTCACAGCCAAGGAAAACCCAAAAAGCTTGTCGGCAGAGGGAAGCATGAAGTGCTCTAAAAATTTCCTGGCAGATGGCTGCACTGACTTTGGTCTTGATAAAACACAGTGGGCCTACACCAGCAGACGACATGGCTCCCCAAACTATCACTGATTGTGGAAACTTCACACTGGACCTCAAACAGCTTGGATTGAGTGCCTCTCCGCTCTTCCTCCAGACTCTGGGACTTCCAAATGAAATGCTAAATTTACTTTCATTTGAGAACAACACCTGTCAGGACCGGCAGTCATTGCACCCGTTCTGCTGGTCCTGTCCCTGGCTCTGGTGGCGTGGTGGTTGCCCGTGGTCAGGCTTCGTCCGCTATTTCGGCAGGCTCCTCCTCCAGCCAGCGGTCTCTGGCTGTGGATGCGCGTCCCAGGCAGGGGACGCGCGCGACGGTCATAAGTGCCAGGGACGTGGCTGGTGCGCACTCTCGCTCGCGGCCTGTTACTGGTCGCCGGAAAGCGCGAGCAATATAGTGTCTGTTTATTTTCTATTTGGTATCTCAGGAGTTAAGTTTTGGTTCCTCGCTTTCTCCTCCCAGTCAGCTGGTTGGGTGGGGTCTGCTAGGTATTTAAGGCTCTCTAATGTTTACCTAGCTGCCAGTGTTTGGAGTTCCTTGCTACTACCTGGTTTGCTATTTTTTGCTCTGCAGTTCTGACTCTTGATGTTCTTTGACCCTTGGTGTGTTTTTGACTACTCTTTGCTTGCTGATTTTGTTCCTGACGTACTCTCCTGGTTTTGACGCAGCTACCTGACTACCCATTTGGTTCCTGTTTGTCTGTCTTGTTTGTCTTCCCATCCCCCGCACTTTTGCTAGTGTATTTCCAGTCTTCAGGTTGTCGGCTCAGGGGTTAGCCTGAGTGGGCAATAGGCAGGGAAAGGGGTTGGGATTAAGCTTAGGGATCACTTACCCCTTATCTGAGTATCCCAGCCCTGACAACACCTTTGACCACTGAGGAACAGTCCAGTTATTTTTCTCCTTGGTCCAGGTAAGACGCTTCTGGCGTCGTCTCTTGGTCATGAGTGGCTTGATACATGGAATGCAACACTTGTAGCCCATGTCCTGAATATGTCTGTGTGTAGTGGCTCGTGAAGCACTGACTCCAGCAGCAGTCCACTCCTTGTGAATCTCCCCCAAATTTAGAAAAGGCCTTTTCTTAACAATCCTATCAAGGCTGCAGTTCTCCCTGTTGCTTGTGCACCTTTTTCTACCACCCTTTTTCCTTCCACTCAACTTTCCATTAAAATGCTTTGATACAGCACTCTGTGAACAGCCAGCTTCTTTAGCAATGACCTTTTGTGGCTTACCCTCCTTGTGGAGTGTGTCAATGACAGCCTTCCGGACGTCTGTCAAGTCAGCAGTCTTCCCCATGATTGTGTTGCCTACTGAACCAGACTAAGGGACCTTTTCAAAGGCTTAGGAAGCCGTTGCAGGTGTTTTGGGTTAATTATTCTAATTTTCTGAGATAATGACTTTTGGGTTTTCCTTGGCTATAAGCCATAATCATCAACATTAACATAAATAAACACTTGAAAAAGTTCACTCTGTTTGTAATAACTCTATATAATATATGTGTTTCACTTTTTGAATTGAATTACTGAAAAAAACAACTTTTTGATGATATTCTAATTTATTGAGATGTACTTGTATATAAGTGCATAAAATAAATAATAATAATACTGCCAAAAAAATTCTATTAAAAAGTGTTTTGTACTTTGTCAGTATTAAACTGACTTATTCATTTAGGTTTGTTCTCATATGTGCATATTTTTTCTCAGTATTTCATCTGTCTGTAATATCTGGTTAATGTTAATCTATAGGGTTAGATTAGATGCACATAATTTAAATATGCGATATGCTCTATTTTGTGGCTGGAAAATTGTTATTCTGGATCTATGCATTTGACTGCGTCATTTTTAGAAACAAAAAGTCGGGAAAAAATGGAGAACCACAGAAAACAACGGAAAAAGAAACCACCCTAACCCCTGGTTTTCTATGTGGTCATTGGCTGTATGGCTATTATAGGTGAAACATTAAAACTAAATGGAAAAGTTCTACTTGTGAAAACAGCATTGAAGATCCATCATAATTTGCTGTAAAATGGCATTAAATGGGTTGTCTCATTAAGACAATTTATCCCCTATCCACGGGATAAGTATTTGATCATCAGGTGTCTGACCATTAGGTCCCCTGCACAACATTCAGTTTTATGGGGCTGCCTGAGATAGACAAGAATTTGTACTCGGCTGTCTCTAGCAATCCCATAGAATTGAATGGAGCTGTGCCCCCATTTTCATGATCCATAGGGACCCCAGTAGTCAGACCCCCACCAATCAGACACTTATCCCCTATCCTGGTTAGAATGGTTAGAAAATGATTAGAACATTCGATTTCCAAAGAAATTTGAAAAAAGTGTATATATTCATATAGCCTACAGAAATTCAGTGCAGATGACTACTGCCAGTGCAGTTCATGGCAGGATCCTGATTGTTGATCGCCCTCTAGTGTCTGGATTGTTGGTTGCATTAAGCAAATTATTGTACAGTCTGGTTGTTGCCTGGGGAAAAGCCCTGTCACTATTATTAATCTATTCTAGAAATGCAGACATGTCACTTGTGCATTAAATATTCAGAATGCTTAATTTACTAACGTTGCTCTACGTGCACAAATTGTGCTGAATCATATAACCCAGATATATTACCTGTAATTAGCTTTTTACTTTCTTCTAACTATACAATGCATGTGTATGTTTGCTGGCCATAGGCATAACATCATTATTTTTTATTGATTACTATTTTATTGCTCTATTTGTCAATAAAAACTTAATGAAAAGTATGAAAAAAATGTAAAAAAAGTATTCCACCTCCCATAATTAAAGAGTAACTAAGCTTTTTTTTTTTTAAATGTCCCAAATGCCCTAAAAATAGTTTTTCTAATATACTTTATCTGTTGATTTTGACTTTTTTACTAAAGATATTTGCCCTTAAAGCCCTGATGTCCAGCACACTTTAAATTCACTCTTCTGGCACATTGTTGACTTATGTTATGGATTACAGACTCTGCATTATATCAGTGGGGACACAGAGAACGGAGTACACATTGCTGCTCCTGCCTGTGCCCCCCGAGGTTGGCTAAATGCTGGCATAGCACATGGGTACCCTGTAACAAGCTGAGTGGAGCGGGCTCCTGCCTGTGCCTGCTTCGCTAAGCTAAAAGCTGACATGCTGGAGTTAGCAAAGCAGGCACAGGCAGGAACCGCTCAGCTCAGCTAATCCTGGCATAGCACATTGTTACAGGGTACCCATTCTAGAAATCAGGGCAAATATCGGGGAAATATATTTAGTAAAAATTCAAAATCAATAAATAAAATATATTAGAAAAATTATTTTTAGGGCATTTGGGACATTTAAAAAAAAAAAACCAAAAAAACAAAACTTAATCCTGTAAAATACAGCACAGTAGTTAGCAGTGTTGTAACAATGTGGTCCTGAGTTGAAATCTGAATAGGGAAAAGATCTTAATGGAGTTTGTATATTCCCCTCTGTGTTTGCTTGGATTTCCGCTTAGGGCTTGTTCACACATCAGTTATTTGATCAGTTATTTCCATCAGTTATTGTCAGCCAAAACCAGGAGTGGAGCCTCCACATAGATCAGGTGTAATGGAAAGATCTCCACCTGTTCTGTGTTTTTGACCCGCACCTGGTTTTGGCTCACAATAACTGATGGAAATAACTGATCAAATAACTGACGTGTGAACAAGCCCTTAAAGGGATTCTGTCACCAGGATTATGCCTATAGAGGTGTTCATATGTGCAGTTAGATCTCCTTCTGCATGTTTTAACCCCTTCACGCCCAGCGCCGTAATAGTACAGCACTGGGTGAAGTGATTTAATGCCCAGCGCCATAGTACTATGGTGCGCTAATCGGGCGGGTGCAGGAGCTGCGCCTGCCCAATCAGCTGTGGGGGTCCGGCTGTGCCCAGTAGCCGGACCCCTGCTGTATGCGCTGGCATCGGTGAAAATATCGATGTCGGCGCATTAACCCTTCATGTGCCGCGGTCAGCGCTGACCGCGGCACATGGGGTGTGCAGCGTGAAGGGGTTGCCATCGGGTCCCCGCGCTGCTGTGACGGGGACCTGATGGCTTAGATGGCATCCGGCTGCCATCTACGGAAGCCTGTGAGATCCAGCCCCCTGGATCTCACAGGCAGAAGGTTGTAAGTGTATTACACTGTGTAATACACTTACAGCCAAAGCATTACAATACAGAAGTATTGTAATGCATTGTGCAAGGGATCAGACCACCAAAAGTAAAAAAATGTGAAAAAAGAGTTTAAAAAAAGTTAAAAAATAATAATAATAAAGATTCAAGTAAAAAAAAAAGTGCTCTTTCCCAAAAATAAAGTAAAAAATTGTAAAAAAAAGGGAAAAAAGAAAAGTATACATATTAGGTATCACCGCGTCCGTATCGACCGGCTCTATAAACATATCACATGATCCATCCCGCCAGGTGAACACAGTAAACAAACAAACAAAAAAAACTGCCATTTTTTGTTCACGTTCCCTCACAAAAAGTGTAATAGCAGGCGATCAAAAAGGCGTATTTACCCCAAAATGGTACCAATAAAACATCTTGTCCCGCAAAAAATTAGACCCTACCTAAGACAATCGCCCAAAAAATAAAAAAAAAATGGCTCTCAGAAAATGGCAACACAAAGAAAGATTTTATTCTGTTCAAAAATGCATCTAATATGTAAAACTTAACAAAAATAAAAATGTTAGACATATTGGGTATCTCCGCGTCCGTAAAAACCTGCTCTATAAAAATATTACATGAGATGGCCCCCAGGTGAATGCTGTAAAAAAAAAAAAAAAAAAAAACTATGCCAAAACAGCCATTTTTTCCTTCTTGCCTCACAAAAAGTGTAATAGCAGGCGATCAAAAAGGCGTATTTACCCCAAAATGGTACCAATCAAACCGTCATCTTGTTCCGCAGAAATTGACACCCTACCTAAGACAATCGCCCAAAAAATAAAAAAATATGGCTCTCTGAAAATGGCAGCACAAAAACAAGATTTAATTCTGTTTAAAAATGTATCTAATGTCTAAAACTTAACAAAAGTAAAAAATGTTAGACATAACAGCCATTTTTGTCACCTTGCCTCACAAAAAGTGTAACACCAAGCGATCAAAAAGGCTTATGTACCCCAAAATGGTACCAATGAAACGGTCACCTCATCCCGCAAAAAATAAGACCCCACATAAGACAATAACTCAAAAAATAAAAACTAATGGCACCCGCAAACCAATCCATCAAAATCTGTGCTGCAAAATCCATATGGCGCTCCTTCTGTTCTGAATCCTGCCATGTGCCCCCACAGCAGTTTACCACCACATATGGGGTGCCGTATTCAGGAGAAAATGGGGAACAAATTATGGGGTGCTTTTTTCCTGTTACCCCTTGTGAAAATGAAAAATTTTGGGCTAAAGCAACATTTTATTGAAGAAATTAAACTTTTCATTTTCACAGCCAAGTGTTTCCAAATTCCGTAAAACGCTTAGGGGGTTAAAGTGGTCAGTACCCTCCTTAATATATTCTTTGAAGGGTGTAGTTTCCTAAATGGGGTCACTTTTTGAGGGTTTCCACTGTAGGGGTACGTCAGGGTCTCTGAATTACAAAATGGTGCCTAAAAACCATTCAAGCAAAATCTGCCTCCAAAATCCATATGGCGCTCCTTTCCTTCTGACCACTGCCACAAACCCATAGAGATGTTTACCACCACATATGGGGTATTTCTGTAAACTGCAGAATCAGAGTAATGTATATTGAGGTTTAGTTTGCTGTTAACCCTTGCTGTGTTGCAAGAAAAAATTGATTAACATGAAAAATCTGAATAAAAATGAAATTTCGCCTCCATTTTCCTTTAATTCTTGTACATCACCTAAAGGGTTAACAAAGTTTGTAGCATCAGTTTTAAATAATTTGAGGGGTGTAGTTTCTAAAATGGGTTCATTTATGGGTGGTTTCCATTATGTATACCCCACAAAATCACTTTATATCTGAATTGGTGCTTAAAAAATGGTTTTGGAAATTTTGTTGAAAATTTGAAAAATGGCTTCTAAACTTCTATGCCTTCTAACGTCCTAAAAAAGTAAAATGACATTTATAAAATGATGCCAACATAAAGTAGACATATGGGGAATGTAAAATAATAACTATTTTTGGAGGTATTACTATGTATTTTGAAAGTAGAGAAATTGAAATTTGGAAATTTGCTAATTTTTCCAAATTTTTTGTAAATTTGGTATTTTTTTATAAATAAAAATGAAATATTTTGCCACAAATTTACTACTGTTGAGAAGCACAATATGTGATGAGAAAACAATCTCAATGGCCTGGATAAGTAAAAGCGTTCCAAAGTTATTACCACATAAAGTGACACATATCAGATTAGCAAAAAATGGCCTGGGCAGGAAGGTAAAAACAGGCCCGGGGTTGAAAGGGTTAAATATACTTGTGTTACTGCCATCAATGATTTCGTTTCTATAAAAAACTATCTATTTTATTCATATGCTAATTGCCTTCTTAGGGGCTCAAGGGGCTGTCCCTATCGCCTTTGAAGCCCAACCGCGCCCCTTTTCCTGGAGCCCAGCCCCACCCCACATCCAAAAATGCCCTCCTTCCAGCCCCAACGTCACTGCCCAGAAGCGCCATAATCTCGTGCATGCGCACGGATACGTGGAGAGAAGACTGCGTGGGAGCTTACATGCCCTGTCCGTGCACATGTGCAGGATTACAGCGCTTCTAGGCAGTGACATTGAGGCTGGACGGAGGGCATTTTTGGATGAGGAGAGAGAGTGCGGCTGGGCTCCAACCGATAGGGACAGCCCCTTGGGTTCCTTAGGAAGATAATTAGCATATGAATAAAAATCTATTTTTTATAAAGACTAAATCATTGATGGCAGAAACACAAGTATATTTAAAACATGCTGAAGGAGACCTAACTGCACATATGAACACCTCTCTAGGCATAATCCTGGTGGCAGAATGACTTTAAAGGGATTATCCCATTATAACACATCCCCTATCCACAGTATAGGGGAAGTGTTTGATCAGTAGGGGTCCAACCTCCGAGGCCCCCACAGATCACTAGAATGGGGGCCTGTGTTTTCCTGTTTAAATGGAGCAACAGAAAAATGGACCCTCGTTCTATTGATCGACCGTTCTTGTAATGGGACAACCATTTTATGGACTACTCAACAATCCAAAGATTAATGAAACAACCATATTAATTTTGTGGTCCACAAATTGCAGATCCGCAGAATATAGATCCCGCTTGCGCTGTTTCGCAGGGCCATTGGCTTCAATGGGTCTGTGGTCAGCATTTTGGGTGCTTCATCCATGTGTTTTCCACATCCATATGGCCGTTCTGCAAAAAGAATATGTCTGAAAAATGCAGACCACAGACGCGTCCGTAAAAAGGGGGTGGCACATTGACCGCAGACGTATTTTCCGGATCTGTAGTTTGTGGACTTCCAAATGGACACAGTCATGTGTATGAGGCCTTAGGGTCAGTTCACACCACCACTATTTCCGTTCTTTTGCTCCGTTATAGGTGCAGGACAAAAAAATAATGAAAGTGTTGGATCTGGCACATAACTAAGGACTTGTTCACATGTCAGTTATTTGATCAGTTATTTCCTTCAGTTATTGTGAGCCAAAACCAGGTGCAGGTCAAAAACACCAAACAGGTGCAGATCTTTTCATTATATCTGATCTCTGTTTAGTGTCCACTCCTGGTTTTGGCTCACAATAACTGATGGAAATAACTGACCAAATAACTGATGTGTGAACAAGCCCTAACTAATGAAGTCAAACAGGTCCCTTTGACTATAATGGCTTCCATTCGGTTTCCCATTCAGGGTCCTACTTTTTTAGCGGAGAAAAAAAACAGGACTTTTTTCTCCACTGTTTTTGACGGAATCTGTGACAGAGGCACTGAACGGAGCCTCCAATACAGATGTGAACAAGCCCTAATGTGTATGGGGATCTGCTGACTCTTCCCCTACAGATGAAGTCGGTTTTGGTCGTGATGTTGGAAGCAAAATTAAAAAAAAACAATAATGCTGGTCTTCAAAGCCAAGTCTGTATGTGCCCTTAATGGGTCACATATAATAATAATTAATGTTATTATTATCATTATCATCATCAGAACATCCATGGATTTGTTATGATCGTGGGGAGATTTAAAAAATCTCATGGTAATGTGAAAACTTTCTGTGCTCCATAACCAACATTATCATTAGAATTATATTCAATGTTGTTTTACTTATTTAGTATTGTTTACCTTTTTGTCTTTTTTTATGTTCTAAACATGTCTTTTTATGTATTTACCTATAAAAATGTGCTTATTATTCCTCTTAATAATCTACCTGGATTTAACAGAGGAATTACTTTACATAATTCCAGCCACATGGTCAAGTTTCTTGATGTAGTTTTGGAAGTCAAAACCAGAAGTGAATTCCCAGAGAAGTTGTGTCTGTCCTTTATAGTTTCTCTGCTTTTATAATCTACTCCTCATTTTGGCTTCCAAAGCTGAATCAAGAAATCTGAAAAAAAGCCAATTGAATTGCCGTATTTTTCGCTTTATAAGACGCACCCCAGATTTTAGAGTAGGAAAATGAGAAAAAAATATTTTTCATCAGACCTCATATCAGACCCCCCATAAATTTTAGGACATCACATCAGACCCCCATCAGATCTCAGATCAGCCCAGTGTGCTCCCATCAGACCTCAGATCAGCCCAGTGTGCCCCATCAGACCTTAGATCAGCCCAGTGTGCCTCCATCAGACCTCAGATCAGCCCAGTGTGCCCCCTCAGACCTCAGATCAGCCCAGTGTGCCCCCATCAGAGCTTAGATCAGCCCAGTGTGCCCCCATCAGACCTCAGATCAGCCCAGTGTGCCCCATCAGACTCAGATCAGCCCAGTGTGCCCCCATCAGACCTCAGATCAGCCCAGTGTGCCCCCATCAGACCTCAGATCAGCCCAGTGTGCCTCCATCAGACCTCAGATCAGCCCAGTGTGCCCCCATCAGACCTTAGATCAGCCCAGTGTGCCCCCATCAGACCTTAGATCAGCCCAGTGTGCCCCCATCAGACCTTAGATCAGCCCAGTGTGCCTCCATCAGACCTCAGATCAGCCCAGTGTGCCCCCATCAGACCTCAGAACAGCCCAGTGTGCCCCCATCAGACCTCAGATCAGCCCAGTGTGCCCCCATCAGACCTCAGATCAGCCCAGTGTGCCCCCATCAGACCTTAGATCAGCCCAGTGTGCCTCCATCAGACCTCAGAACAGCCCAGTGTGCCCCCATCAGACCTCAGAACAGCCCAGTGTGCCCCCATCAGACCTCAGAACAGCCCACTGTGCCCCCATCAGACCTCAGATCAGCCCACTGTGCCCCCATCAGACCTCAGATCAGCCCAGCGTGCCCCCATAAGACCTCAGAACAGCCCAGCGTGCCCCCATAAGACCTCAGAACAGCCCAGCGTGCCCCCATAAGACCTCAGAACAGCCCAGTGTGCCCCCATAAGACCTCAGAACAGCCCAGTGTGCCCCCATCAGACCTCAGAACAGCCCAGTGTGCCCCCATCAGACCTCAGAACAGCCCAGTGTGCCCCCATCAGACCTCAGATCAGCCCAGTGTGCCCCCATCAGACCTCAGATCAGCCCAGTGTGCCCCCATCAGACCTCAGATCAGCCCAGTGTGCCTCCATCAGACCTCAGATCAGCCCAGTGTGCCCCCATCAGACCTTAGATCAGCCCAGTGTGCCCCCATCAGACCTCAGATCAGCCCAGTGTGCCCCCATCAGACCTCAGATCAGCCCAGTGTGCCCCCATCAGACCTCAGATCAGCCCAGTGTGCCCCATCAGACCTCAGATCAGCCCAGTGTGCCTCCATCAGACCTCAGATCAGCCCAGTGTGCCCCCATCAGACCTTAGATCAGCCCAGTGTGCCCCCATGAGACCTTAGATCAGCCCAGTGTGCCCCCATCAGACCTTAGATCAGCCCAGTGTGCCTCCATCAGACCTCAGATCAGCCCAGTGTGCCCCCATCAGACCTCAGAACAGCCCAGTGTGCCCCCATCAGACCTCAGATCAGCCCAGTGTGCCCCCATCAGACCTCAGATCAGCCCAGTGTGCCCCCATCAGACCTTAGATCAGCCCAGTGTGCCTCCATCAGACCTCAGAACAGCCCAGTGTGCCCCCATCAGACCTCAGAACAGCCCAGTGTGCCCCCATCAGACCTCAGAACAGCCCACTGTGCCCCCATCAGACCTCAGATCAGCCCACTGTGCCCCCATCAGACCTCAGATCAGCCCAGCGTGCCCCCATAAGACCTCAGAACAGCCCAGCGTGCCCCCATAAGACCTCAGAACAGCCCAGTGTGCCCCCATAAGACCTCAGAACAGCCCAGTGTGCCCAACCATAAGACCTCAGAACAGCCCAGTGTGCCCCATCAGACCTCAGAACAGCCCAGTGTGCCCCCATCAGACCTCAGAACAGCCCAGTGTGCCCCCATCAGACCTCAGATCAGCCCAGTGTGCCCCCATCAGACCTCAGATCAGCCCAGTGTGCCCCCATCAGACCTCAGATCAGCCCAGTGTGCCTCCATCAGACCTCAGATCAGCCCAGTGTGCCCCCATCAGACCTTAGATCAGCCCAGTGTGCCCCCATCAGACCTTAGATCAGCCCAGTGTGCCTCCATCAGACCTCAGATCAGCCCAGTGTGCCCCCATCAGACCTCAGAACAGCCCAGTGTGCCCCCATCAGACCTCAGATCAGCCCAGTGTGCCCCCATCAGACCTCAGATCAGCCCAGTGTGCCCCCATCAGACCTTAGATCAGCCCAGTGTGCCTCCATCAGACCTCAGAACAGCCCAGTGTGCCCCCATCAGACCTCAGAACAGCCCAGTGTGCCCCCATCAGACCTCAGAACAGCCCACTGTGCCCCCATCAGACCTCAGATCAGCCCACTGTGCCCCCATCAGACCTCAGATCAGCCCAGCGTGCCCCCATAAGACCTCAGAACAGCCCAGCGTGCCCCCATAAGACCTCAGAACAGCCCAGTGTGCCCCCATCAGACCTCAGATCAGCCCAGTGTGCCTCCATCAGACCTCAGATCAGCCCAGTGTGCCCCCATCAGACCTTAGATCAGCCCAGTGTGCCCCCATCAGACCTTAGATCAGCCCAGTGTGCCTCCATCAGACCTCAGATCAGCCCAGTGTGCCCCCATCAGACCTCAGAACAGCCCAGTGTGCCCCCATCAGACCTCAGATCAGCCCAGTGTGCCTCCATCAGACCTCAGAACAGCCCAGTGTGCCCTCATCAGACCTCAGAACAGCCCAGTGTGCCCCCATCAGACCTCAGAACAGCCCACTGTGCCCCCATCAGACCTCAGATCAGCCCACTGTGCCCCCATCAGACCTCAGATCAGCCCAGCGTGCCCCCATAAGACCTCAGAACAGCCCAGCGTGCCCCCATAAGACCTCAGAACAGCCCAGTGTGCCCCCATAAGACCTCAGAACAGCCCAGTGTGCCCCCATAAGACCTCAGATCAGCCCACTGTGCCCCCATCAGACCTCAGATCAGCCCACCCAGCCCCATGACAATAAAATAAAAACCTTTCTTACCTGTCCTGTGTCGCGGCTCCGCTCCGGGTCCGGCGCTCCTCTGGCTTCTAAGTCCCGCGCTGCACTGTCACCTGGCTGGAGGCGCTCACTTGTATTCGCTTTATAAGACGCACTGCAATTTTCCCCCTACTTTTGGGGGGGAGAAAAGTGCGTCTTATAAGTGAATACGGTAATCTGTTTTTCAGTTTTTTTTTTTCTTCCGGTTTCTTGATTCATCTTTGGAAGCGAAAATCAGGAGTGGATCATAAAACCTGAGAAACTATAAAGGACGGACACAACTTCTTCTCTTGGGAATTACCCTCGTATTGTGCTTATTATGAGTTCTCACAACCTACAGTGTGTCAGTGCTGAGGATATATTGCTTCTGCGTGGTATGTTACTTTATGAGTCCTACATAAATCAGCAGGCAGAACCAGTGCGTAGATCCTAAGTGACATGCCAGGCAACAAAACATGTAAAAGATTTGGCCTTGGTGACTTTCTCCTTGCAGGGATTGGTATGGGCAGAACATTTGGAGTGTAAACTTGAGCATAAGCGGCTAGTTTCACTGTCATCCCAATGCTGCATGGCTTGGCAGCAGAAGAGATACACTGTGACGCCGAGAGCCTGGAGCTGTGCACAGTTAGGATCAGCTCTTCTAAGCTTGTATAGAAGCCACAAAGCTGCAACTGAGCGCACCAAGTAAAACATGATCACTGAATGTTATCCACCCCCTGTCACAATGTATATATGTAATAGATTCTTACATGGTGTAAGGATTGGATGTGACTGACATCTGCAACACATATTGCTTGCCTTGTAAAAGTCTGGAGACCTTAGAGTGCTGCCACATGTGGAGGTTTCTTGGTGCAGTTTTGGAAGCTAAAACCAGGAGTGAATTAAAAAAAAAGAGGAGACCTATCTGTCCTGTACACTTTCCTTTTATGATCCACTCCCAAAACTGCATCCAGAAACCATGTGGTGACCATGACCAGATTTTGGTTTAAAAAAAGGAGGACTCTTATGGGAGGATGGTGGCATGGGGCAGATTGTTTTGAGCATCCATTGTTCTCATTTAGCATCTGTTTGTGTCATTTCTGTCAGAGATCTATTATTTTTGATGGGTGAAAAAGTTTGGACAGAACTGACACAAGTGGATGCAAAATGATGCTCAATGTAAAGCATCCATTTTTTTTTATTTTCTGTTTTTCAGACGGATCAGAAGAACGGAAAACAAAACGATGATATTAACACAGCAAGTTAACAACTTGTTCCTCCTCACTCCATTTCCCCCTGATAGTCCCCCTTCCTTGTGCCAACCAATAATTATATTATTCTGTATGAAAAGGCTGCGGCAGTCCATCTGTGCTTATGCCTCTTCCTAAGCTATGTGATGTAACATTCATTGTTCACGTGACCAAGGTGTAGCTCAGCTCCATTCAAGTGAATAGGGCTGAGCTGCAATACCACGCACAGCCACTATAAAATGGACAGCGCTGTGCTTGATACGCTGCGAGAAGACCACAGTGCTCCGCTGTTTGGCAGGGGTGCCAGAAGTCTGACCCATGCCAATCTCGTACTGATGACCTATCCTGAGGATAGGCCATTAATATGTAAATCCCAGAGAACCCATTAATCTTATTTTTTCCGTAGTATTACATAGGACTGCAGGTATGAGGCGGGGACTGCTGCAGAGAGCGGGTCTGCAGAGCGGTCCTGAGCTGGTTATAGAATAGCGGGAATAGAAACTGTGCAGCCACTCAGCTTAGGGGGACACTGCAGCACTCAGCGCTGCTGAATGTAGTCTGTAATGTGGGCATTTGGGGCAGTGTTGGGCCCCACAGAAATGTCAGGCCCAGGTTTGCTGTCCCAAATGGCCTTATTATAATCTGCCATTGCTGGAGGCCATAACTGTAGCAGAGGCCGGCAATAAGATACAAATTGTGTTACAGATATAACTTCTGCAGCTGCTGATCTTCATTTTGTAGAACACTATGCATCCAAAAATGAATATCAACAGAACACTTCACCATCCATTCCCATCTGTATATAGCACGGCCTGTCTCATCACACCTCTGCTACAACTTACCATACAGGCCGCATTCTAACTTCTGCTGATCTTTATTTTGGAAGCAGGGGCTGTTCTGCAGCCTGTTACAACCAGTCCCCAAATTCATACAGACCCCAGATTAGACCCCAAATCAACCCCAAATTCGTACAGACCCCCTAATTTGTACAGAGCCCAGATCAGACCCCAAATTTATACAGACCCCTGCACTGGCACCTGCAGAAGAGGTCCAGGGAGCGGTAGGTAAAGCACATATTCACTGCTCCTTGGGGCCTGTCCTCTAAGGCTACATTCTGTTGAAAAAAAGTGAAAAAAATGGCCATAAAAACCGGATACACTGGGGGAGATTTATCAAAACTGGTGTAAAGGAAAACTGGCTTAGTTGCCCATAGCAACCAATCAGATTCTACCTTTCAGTATCCAAAGGAGGACTGAAAAATAAAAGGCGGAATCTGATTGGTTGCTATGAGCAACTAAGCCAGTATTCCATTACACCAGTTTTAATAAATCTCCCCCAGTGCCCATTTCTCATAGCCATTTTTAAACCATTTTCATCCCATACCTCCCAACTGTCCCAGATCCGGCTGGACAGTCCTGGATTTCAGTGGCTGTCCCGCGGTCCCAGTACAGGGGAGTTATGTCCTGCTTTCTTGTAGCTGTCCCTGCTTTCAAAAGAAGCAGAGACAGCTGCTTGTAAGGATGAAGCAAAATCTGTCCGTTGGCAGGGAGCTCCGTGCATCCTGCTGCTGCTGGAGAACGAGGTGAGTATGTGGAGTTTACTTATAGAGTGAAAAATACAATAGTTCAATTCATAAGGCAGCTTTTCCTTCATGCATCCAGGTATTTTATTTCTAAGCTAAGTGAGGGAATCACTGACCAGCTCTAGCAGCTTTATAGGTATACATTTAGGCTGCCTTCACATGTGGTGGCAAAATCTGCCAGAAAGTACACATCACGAAAACTTCCCATGTTCCCATTCTATGGGGTTGAAAAGTTTAAATCCCTGCCCTATGTTCTGCTGAGGAATAAAATTCTATTTAGTAAATATTAATGTGCTGCTGCTGCTTTATTCATTTCAGTGAGGCAAGTAATCTGCCCAGAAGTCTGCTACTAAATCCACACAAAAATCCGTCCGTAAAAATCCACACCTGAATATTTTTTTGGCTCATTTTTCCGCCATGTGTGAAAGCATCCATAGATGTATCATGCATGGACCTACAGATTTATTGAAAACATGTAGTCGAATACTGTACATCTGTTTTTACAAAGTCAATGAACTGAAAACCAACCACCACCACTATGCAACCTTTGTAACAAAACCATGTCGAGATAGATGTTCCAGGGATTCTATATATTGATTGAAGTCATTCATGAGCAAATGTTCAGCATGTGTTCAATGGATGAGTGACTTTAAAATCGCGGCTGCTCACTTTACTAGCAGGCAATGCCCATAATCCCTGCGGAGATGCTATTAGCAGTTGGTTGACCTGAAATTCACATGAGCCGGCTGAGGTGCACTGGTGGACTCAACGCAGCTTGAGAAACTGCACACTTTATGGCCGAGTTCATAAACTGCCTCTCTTTTGAAATGTGGGGTAATGTATATGAATGTGGCATATTGCTTTTATTAGTGATTTACCTTATAAAACATCATGTATTTAACTGTCATGTCTCACCTGGTAAGGTGGATCCACTAATCTACTTGTCTGGAGTAGAAGGTCCTAAGCCTCATTCAAAGATGTTACTAATGTGGATGTAGCAGAGACAAAAATTGGAGTAGCGGAGTTAAGATCACAGTGCAATCAGGTTGATGTTGCAATGTAGAAGACCCAAAGGAGGTGTTGGAATTGAGGATCAGAACTTGATGGCGCAGTTCTGATGTATTGGAGTTTGAAATTGGTGTAGCAGATTTGATGTAATGGAGCAACTTGATAGGGTTGATTTAGCGGAGCAACTTAATATAGCAGAGTTGATGTAGAGGAGTAGATAGCCGCCCCCATAATCATGTTCAGGAAATAGAATAAAAAATCTACAGTCAGAAAATAAAAACAGATTAGATAAAAAGGAGATGTGATACTATTTAATTGTAACTGGCAGATAAAATGTTTGGTGACACATTTACTTTACCATACAAGGGCTTCTCCCAGTGTGCACTGCATCTTCCGTTTAATGACTTTTTCCCTTTATTGCTCTTTATGTTCATTACAAGCATGCCTCTTTGCTCATTCCTGTCAACAAATTTTTCAGATATGTGAGGATGTTATCCTGGAATGCAATGGTCTGCGTGCCATCCTTGCTGTTTACAGTCTGTACTGATATTACTTGCTTTTCAATTTAAAAAAAAGTATTGACAAAAAGAAAGGGTTTTTAACAATTGTTTAAAAAATATTTAGCTGTTTTTTTCCTTTTCATTTCAGCAATACTATACCATTGAAAATGAATCAAAAATACTGTTCCTTTGTAGCAGTCAGCACTGAGAGTTAAAACTCCTATATGGATTGGTAATCCATTGTCAGTATACTGCTCTTTGGCCCTCACACACAACCGTGGAACACGGTCCGGTACGGGCCGTGAAAGCCCGGACCGTGCTCCCTCTGAGGACGGGAGCGCATGGCGTCATAGCAACCAATGACGCCGTTCGCTTCCGTCCTCAGAGGGAGCGCGGTCCGGGCTTTCACGGCCCGTACCAGACCGCGTGCCATGGTCGTGTGTGAGAGGCCTTTTCCTGTAAAAGAAAGATGTTATCTGTCAGTATAATAGTAGATTGTAGAATTTGGATATCAGCTGTATTGTTCTCTTGATAGGCCTGGATAAAAATGTCCAAAAAAGAGCATTGTATTTATCAGTATAAGATGGGATGCTCTAATTGAATCCCATCCCCCTTCCCTCTGTAGCTGTAGTAAAAAAGCTAGTAAAAGGCTACTTTCACACTAGCGTTTTATAATTCCGGTATTGAGTTCCATCATAAGGGCTCAATACCGGAATAAAACGCTTCAGTTTTGTCCCCATTCATTGTCAATGGGGGCAAAACTGAAGACAAACTGCAGCATGCTGCGGTTTGCTCTCCGGTCCAGGCATCCGCACCAAGACGGATCCGGAATGACCCCCAATTAAAGTCAATGGGGATGGATCCATTTGGTGTGATACAATGGTGAACGGATCCGTCCTCCATTGACTTTCAATGGAGTTTATGACGGATCCGTCACATACACACATACAGACATACACACATACAGACATACACATAAACATACACAAACATACACAGACATATACACAGACATACTTATATGCTCCTGGCAGGTCACCATAGTGCAGGAGGAGCAGGACGGCGCACACATAGAACTATTCCACCCGGCGCCCAGCAGAGGGCGCTGTGGGGAATCGTCTTATGTGCGCGCCGTCCTGCTCCTGTACTGTGCTGTGGAGACCTGCCAGGAGCATGTAAGTAAGTACGTGTATTTGTATGTGTATATGTGTGTGTGTATGTGTGTATGTACTGTGTGACATGTGTGGGGCCGGAGCGCGGTTCCGGCCCCACACATGTCCCTGCAGCAGCACGGATCCGGTGGCACCCTTCACCTGCCGGATCTGGGCTGCCGCTAGTGTGAAAGTAGCCTAAGTGAGAAATCAAGTGAGACTGTTTGCCATGCTAAGGCTACTTTCACACTTGCGTTTTGGAATTCCGGTATAGAGTTCCGTCATAGGGGCTCAATACCGGAATAAAACGCTTCAGTTTTGTCCCTATTCATTGTCAATGGGGACAAAACTGAACTGAAGACAACGGAATGCTCCTGAAAGCATTCCGTTCAGTCTTCAGACCGGAGAGCAAACCGCAACATGCTGCGGTTTGCTCTCCGTACTGTTTATCCGCACCAAGACGGATCCGGAATGACCCCCAATGGAAGTCAATGGGGACCATGGGCGGATTGGCTATAGACCTTACAGGGAAATTTCCCGGTGGGCCGATGCCCAGGGGGCCACCTGAACCCTCCTCACGGCCGGCCAGTGAACGTTTCTGGGAATGTATTTTGTGCCGCTTTTGGCAGTATTTTGTGATACTGTGCACTATGGTATTTGGCTCTGTTGGGGGTGGTATAATGTGCCACAATATGGTATTTATGGCCCTGCCTTTCATCAACCGGACTACTAAATGGGGCCATTTTTAGTATTTTTTTCCAGGGCCGCTTTAAGTACCCAGTCCGCCCCTGATGGGGACGCATCCGTTTGGTGTGACACACTCAGTAAACGGATCCATCCTCCACTGACTTTCAATGGAGTTCATGACGGATCCGACCACAGCACACCACACATGACAGACACATACACACAGACATACACACACACACAGACATACACATACACAGACATACTTACATGCTCCCAGCAGCTCCGCACATCACAGGAGGAGGAGGACTGCGCGCACATAGGAAGATTCTCCCTCCAGCAGAGGCCGCTGTGGGGAATCTTCCTATGTGTGTGTCGTCCTCCTCCTCCTGTGCTGTGCGGAGCTGCTGGGAGCATGTAAGTATGTCTGTGTATGTCTGTGTGTGTATGTGTATGTGACACGTGTGGGGCCGGAGCGCTGCTCCGGCTCCTCACGTGTACCTGCGGCAGCACGGATCCGGCGGCACCCTTCACCCGCTGGATCTGTGCTGCCACTAATGTGAAAGTGGCCTAAAAGTTCATACAAAGGAGGTAGTTAAAGGAAATGTGTCATTATTAAATGATCTACTGTTTAAATAACGTTTTTACATTTTTTGTAAGGAATTTTTGATGACATTATTTTTAATTTTCCATATCAATTTTTATATTTAAACAAAAAAAAGATAAAACCCTACAGTTTTTGCATTGGCCACTAGGCCTAATAATATGCGCCACTTCTTGGTCTGTAGATCACTTTACTGCAGCTATCGCCTTATCATTACAGGAAGGTTTAGAACAGGGGTGCACAACCTGCGGCCCGGGGGCCACATGCGGCCCTTGATAGCAGTCTATGCGGCCCCCAACCATCTGGAGGCAGACATGTATGTCTATGTCTTGTGGCTGCTCACATGTATTTTTCATGTATTCTCCCATTAGATGGGAGTCCTGGAACTGTAACTAGACATTAATGGTATATACTGTATGTTCAATATGCCATAAATACAGTATTTTAGTTCTTAATACCCCTTTAAATTTTATTTTTGGCCCTCATCATTGTTTCAGTCTGGCAATGTGGCCCCCAACCAGAAAACGTTGTGCACCCCTGGTTTAGAATGACAGATGAGGTACGAAAACTGCAGGATTTTTTTTTTCAATAAAGATAGTGACATGGAAAATTAAAAATAAAATGACCTACAATTCTTTAAAAATATGTTTAATATAAAAATATGATTTAACCCCCTTCCAGCAAAAGCCAGTTTGGACCAAATGCCGAAGCCCCGTTTTATCTGGTGATAATTCTGAAAAGCTTTTACTTATCCAAACGATTCTAAGATTGTGTCATTTTCTCTTGACACATCATACTTGATGTTAGTTGTGAATTTTATACATATAGGTATGGTTTACCTATATGTATAAAAAAAAATCCAAAATTTACAGAAAAATTTTCTAAATTTGAATTTCTCTGCTTTTTAGGCCTCTTTCACACGAGCGTCACGGATTAGGTCCGGATGCGTTCAGGGTGCGTTCAGGAAAACTCGCACCATTTTGCAAGCAGATTCAGTCAGTTTTGTCTGCGATTGCGTTCAGTTGTTCAGTTTTTTCTGCGCGGGTGCGATGCGTTTTGATGCGTTTTTCACGCGCGTGATAAAAAAACTGAAGGTTTACAAACAACATCTCTTAGCAACCATCAGTGAAAAACGCATTGCATCCGCACTTGCTTCAGGATGCAATGCGTTTTTCACTGCAGCCCCATTCACTTCTATGGAGCCAGGGCTGCGTGAAAAACGCAGAATATAGAACATGCTGAGTTTTTCACGCAACGCAGAACTGATGCGTGAAAAAAACGCTCATGTACACAGACCCATAGAAATGAATGGGTCAGGATTCAGTGCGGGTGCTATGCGTTCACGTTACGCATTGCACCCGCATGGAAAACTCGCTCGTGTGAAAGGGGCCTTAGACAGATAGTAATACCCCATAAAATAGTTATTCACCCCCATAAAAGTAACATTCACCATGGGGCACATTTATTGACCCCTCGACGCTGCAGGTTGCTTTGGCCTTAAGGACCGAGCCAAATTTTTTAACTCTGACATGTGTCACTTTATGTGGTAATAACTTTGGAACGCTTTTACTTCCAAGCCATTCTGAGATTGTTTTCTCATGACACATTGTACTTCATGATAGTGGTAAATTTGAGTCAATATATTTCTCCTTTATTTAAAAAAAAATCCCAAATTTACCAAAAATTTGGAAAAATTCACAATTTTCTAAATTTGAATTTCTCTTCTTTTAAGACAGATAGTAATTGCTCATAAAATAGTTATCAGTCATTATTCCCCATATGTCTACTTTATGTTGGCATCATTTTATAAATGTCATTTTACTTTTTTGGGACGTTAGAGAGCTTAGAAGTTTAGAAGCCATTTTTCAAATTTTCAACAAAATTTCCAAAACCATTTTTTTAAGCACCAGTTCAGTTATAAAGTGATTTTGAGGAGCTTACATAATGGAAACAACCCATAAATCACCCCATTTTAGAAACTACACCCCTCAAATTATTCAAAACGGATGTCACAAACTTTGTTAACCCTTTGGGTGTTCCACAAGAATTAAAGGAAAATGGAGACAAAATTTAAAAGTTTTATTTTTTTAGCATATTTTTCATGTTAAGCAATTTTTTCTTGCAACACAGCAAGGGTTAACAGCAAACTAAACCTCAATATACATTACTCTGATTCTGCAGTTTACAGAAATACCCCATATGTGGTGGTAAACGTCTCTATGGGTTTGTGGCAGTGGTCAGAAGGAAAGGAGCGCATACAGATTTTGGAGGTAGATTTTGCAAGAATGGTTTTTAGGCACCGTTTTGTAATTGAGAGACCCTGACGTATCCCTACAGTGAAAACCCTCAAAAAGTGACCCCATTTTGGAAACTACACCCTTCAAAGAATACATTAAGGGGGGTACTGACCACTTTGACCCCCTAAGCATTTTACGGAATTTGGAAACACTTGGCTGTGAAAATAAAAAGTTTCATTTCTTCCAATAAAATGTTGCTTTAGCCCCAAATTTTTTTCATTTTCACAAGGGCTAACAGGAGAAAAGCACCACATAATTTGTTCCCCATTTTCTCCTGAATACGGCAACACCCCATATGTGGTGGTAAACTGCTGTGGGGGTACATGGCAGGACTCAGAACAGAAGGAGAGCCATATGGATTTTGCAGACCAGATTTTGATGGATTGGTTTGCGGGAGCCATTGATTTTTATTTTTTTATTATTGTCTTAGGCTACTTTCACACTAGCGTTAGCACGGATCCGGCACCTAAAGGGTGCCAACGGATCCGTGCTAACGCTATACATGTGTGGAGCCGGAGCAGCGCTCCGGCCCCACACATGACACACATTGAAACAAGACACAGACATACATACAAACATACAGACATACATACATACATACATACTCACATACTCCAGGGACGCCGGCAGAACGTCTTCACGCGCCTCCTGCGCGCAGTGATGACGATTCCCCACAGCACCCTCTGCTGGGCGCAGTGGGGAAACGTCATAGCTGCGCGCAGGAGGCGCGTGAAGACATGCTGCCGGCGTCCCTGGAGTATGTGAGTATGTATGTCTGTATGTATGTCTGTATGTATGTCTGTATGTATGTATGTATGTCTGTATGTTTGTATGTATGTCTGTATGTATGTATCTATGTATGTAAGACGGATCCGGAATGACCCCCCATTGGAAACCAATGGAGGACAGATCCGGATTACTGGTGTGTCCACACCAAACTGATCCGTCCCCATTGACTTGCATTGGGGGTCATTCCGGATCCGTCTTGGTGCAGATGCCTGGACCGGAGAGCAAACCGCAGCATGCTGCGGTTTGTTCTCCGGTCTGAAGACGGAACGGAATGCTTTCAGGAGCATTCCTTTGTCTTCAGTTCAGTTTTGTCCCCATTGACAATGAATGGGGACAAAATTGAAGCGTTTTTTTCCGGTATTGAGCCCCTATAACGGAACTCAATACCGGAATTTAAAAACGCTAATGTGAAAGTAGCCTTATGTGGGGGGCTCATTTTTTGTGGGATGAGCTGATGTTTTCATTCATTCTGTTTTGAGGTGATGTATTCATTCATTCTGTTTTGACATAGTTTTTTTTTTATTTTTTTCAGCTTTCACCTAAGGGGGAGTATAATGTGATATTTTTATAGAGCAGGTTGTTATGGACGCGGCGATACCCAATATGTGTATCATTTTTATTTTTGTTAAGTTTTACACATTAGATGCATTTTTGAACAGTATAAAATCTTTTTTTTGTGTTGCCATTTTCTAAGAGCCATATTTTTTTTATTTTTTGGGCAATTGTCTTAGGTAGGGTCTCATTTTTTGCGGGACAAGATGAAGGTTTGATTGGTACCATTTTGGGGTAAATACGCCTTTTTGATCACTTGCTATTACACTTTTTGTGAGGCAAGGTGACAAAAAAATGGCTATTTTGGCATAGGTTTTTTATTTAATTTTTTTACAGTTTTCACCTGAGGGGGAATATAATGTGATATTTTTATAGAGCAGGTTGGTACGGATGAGGCAATACCCAATACGTGTATCATTTTTATTTTTGTTACGTTTAACACATTAGATGCATTTTTGAACAGTATAAAATCTTTTTTTTGTGTTGCCATTTTCTGAGAGCCATATTTTTTTTATTTTTTGGGCGATTGTCTTAGGTAGGGTCTAATTTTTTGCGGGACGAGATAAGGGTTTGATTGGTACCATTTTGGGGTAAATATGCCTTTTTGATCGCCTGCTATTACACTTTTTGTGAGGCTAGGTGAAAAAAAAATTGCTGATTTGGCATAGTTTTTTTTTTTTTTTTTTCTGCGTTCACCCGGTGAGGAGGATCATGTGATACTTTTATAGAGCTGGTTGAAACGGACGCGGCGATACTTAATATGTGGACCTTTCTTTTTTTCCCTTTTTATTTTATTATGTCTTTACTTCATTTGGGGAAAAAGGCTTTTTTTTTACTTGAAACTTTTATTTTTTTTATTTTTTTAACTTTTTTACACTTTTTTTACTTTCTTTTTACACTTTTTTTTTAATTTATCAAGACCCATTTGGATCTTGAAGATCCAGTGGGCTTGATGGCTATACAGTGCATTGCAATAGTCATCTATTGCAATGCACTGTATCAGTGTTACGCTAAGGCCCCTTTCACACGGGCGAGATTTCCGCGCGGGTGCAATGCGTGATGCGAACGCATTGCACCCGCACTGAATCCTGACCCATTCATTTTAATGGGGCTTTTCACATGAGCGTTTTTTTTCACGCAGCATTTTCGTGTCACGTTAAAATCGCAGCATGTTTCTATATTCTGCGTTTTTCACGCAGCCCCATTGACTTCTATTGAGGAAGGGCTGCGTGAAAAACTCAGAATATAGAACATGCTGCGATTTTAACGTGACGCGAAAATGCTGCGTGAAAAAAAAACGCTCATGTGAAAAGCCCCATTAAAATGAATGAAAACGCAATACATCCGGATACAACGCGTTGCGTTGCGTTTTTCACGCAGGTTACTAGGTAACAGTGAAGGCAGACAAGACAGGAAGTACAAGCTGAAGGAAGGGATTATTTAGCTGCTGGTGAGGAGGTGCTTGCTGATAGAGCCTTCCCTTGCCGTTCCTGAGATAGAGAAAATGCCTCGTGTCCCAAAAACCATGGATGTGGACAAGCTGATTGTCCTGGTTCAGGATAGGCCTGCCATCTGGGACACCCGTAGTGCGGCCTATCATGACCGTTACAAAAAAGAAGCCGCCTGGAAAGAGATTACGAAGGAGTTGTTCCATTCGGTGTGGGGTGAAACATCATCCAAAAATAGAAATGGCTTGGGTAAGGAACACTCCATTTTTAACTATATTTGTCATGTTTCTTAAACCTCATTGTCACATGTGTAATGTTGCTATCAATTTATTTTCCCAGTGTATTTGCTTAGGGGATGTTTGCTCTAATATTTTCTTTCTGATAGTTGAACATGTAAAAAACCGCTGGCGTAGTTGTCGGGACCAGTTTAGAAAGGAGATTACCCAGCATGGGCGCAGTGGTTCTGGTCCCCCGAAAAAAAGGCCATATATTTACAGAGAACAGCTCATGTTTTTGCGGGATGTAATTGATTTGAGGCCATAAGTTTCTGCATCCTTTGTTTTTATTCGTAATGTTATGTCTATCTTACTTTAACATGTCCTTTCATTAACCCTTTCAGTACCGGAGGTTTTTTCGGTCATTGCATTTTCGTTTTGCGCTCCCTGCCTTCCAACAGCCATAACTCTTTTATTTTTCTGTTCACATAGCTGTATGAGGGCTTGTTTTTTGCGGGACAAGTTGTACTTTCCAACGCCACCATTTAATATTGCATATGGTGTAGTGGGAAGCGGGAAAAAAATTCCAAATCAGGTGAAATTGCAAAAAAAACCGCTATTCCGCTACAGTTCTACGGGTTTCTTATTTACAGCGTTCGATGTGCATTAAAACTGACCCGTTATTTTCATTCTACTGGTCAGTACGAATCCGGCAATACCTAATATGTATAGTTTTTCCTGCGTTTTGATAGTGAAAAAAAATTAGAAAGTTGCCCTTTTTTTTTTTTTTTTTTTTCCTTGTCATATCTTGACCCCTATAACTTTTTGGTATTTATGTGTACAGAGCTGTATGGGGGCTCATTTTTTGCGGGACAATCTGAAGATTTTATTAATACCATTCTGGGTGTGTATGACTTTTTGATCACTTTTTATTTAATTTTTTTTAGAAAAAAAAAGCGACAAAAAACGGCAAATCGCCATTTGGACGCTTTTTTCCGCCACACAATTCGCCGTATTGGATTTTTTTTTTATATTTTAAAAGTACGGGCGTTTTCGGTCACGGTTGATACCCATGATGTCTATATTTAGTGTTATTTAGGTATTTATTTTTTACTTATACGGAAAGGGGGGTGATTTGAACTTTTATATCTTTTTATTTTTTATATATTTTTTAACATTTTTTTTTAATTTTTTTTTTACTATTTGAGTGCTCAAATATGAGCTTATATATTGTGGCTTTTTAATTTTCTTTATGAGCAATTATGGATTTACTAGAGGCAGTTAAATCCATCAATTGCTCATTTCTTATCCTGGCCTGCCATCTAGTGGCCAGAATAAGAATTGCACTTTGAAAACTGTAATCCTCACCAGCGAGGATTACAGTTTTCATATGGTGTACAGACACCCCGATTGGCCACACGGGGTGTCTGTACACCACCCGGAAGCGAACGCTTCCGGGTTTAGACGCAACTAGATGCCGTGATCACGGCATCTAGTCACCCCGGAAGACGCCGCCGATACAGTAGGTAGCGGCAAGTCTCTGCTGTTAGAAACAGCAGAGACTTGCCGGCCATGACGCCCGCCGCACCCGCGAGCGGGCGCCATGTGCCCGCATCGTACCAGCGCCGTACATGTACGGCGCCGG